>JAIPRN010000259.1:0-41449 GCA_025469175.1 Geopemphigus sp. TES_GeoC_2020 | reverse complement strand
TATATATATATATATATATATATATATATAAGTCAATAATTTAGGAGTTCGTGCATAGTTGTAGAATGCTTTGTTACGGTACATAATGAAGTACGGTTTTTCCACACGTGTAAATTTTATTTTTAAGTGTTAACTACGGTGTGTATAACATTCAAGTTAATACTAAGTGCGCCGATTGCTGAAATTATGTATCACCCGAATCCTATAGCAGACCGCTGTGATAAATCCTAATTACCGGTAGTCCCCAATCTCCGTGTAATTGTTTCGGATATTGTTTTATTTGATTGATTGTTGGATAGAAGGAAGGAGCTCGAAAGGCAAACGCGGTTCAGGTGGCGGAGGCGGTGGCGCCCAACCCAATTTTAAGCGGTCCCAAGAGGTGGCCCCGGGCAGACAAGCAAGCCTCACCAGTCTTTCTAGCGATTGTCCGAGCTCGTAAGTAATCCTGATTCTCTCCCAAGTCATCCAAATACATCAATTTATCTCTATTTTGGCCTGCGTGTTTATTGTTAGCTTAAATTTCTTCTCTTATTGCACGTTAAAATTGTCTGTACGCAAATTAAAACTATTAATACGGGTCGGAATCGGCCATAAACAAAACCGTTCCGTTTTCGTCGATTTCCAATTAATCGCTTTCTATCGGGTGCAAAATTATTCTGGGCAATCGACTGCAAATCGGTATCCGAATTATCGTCTCGAATATTCTCCATACGGGCTATTATTAAAATGTCGGATCGTAGACCGACACTTTTCCGCCGAAATATTCGGCGAATTTTAACGTATTTTTTAATCGATTTTCGTCGTTTTTAATTATTTACGTACGAGCGTATTATTATTGTGCACATAATTTTCTCTTTATATACCCCACACACACCAGTTTTTCATTTTGTAGTGTAATATTATTGCGGGTCGTTGGGAACAAACTGTTTTAGTTAAAACGATATTTTTTAGCGGTCTTTTTTTATTAATATATCATATTTCAGTATATAATAAAAATAGAACGATAATTATTATTTTTAATATGTTTCGAATTCAGTAGATATTTATTGATTATTGCACCAATATTTTCACTTTAAATCGTAATAGTTAACGAGCTTCCAATTAACGCTTCAACGTCCTTCGTTGTTTATTTTCAACGAATGTATGTGTTTTGTGTTACCCAATTTCTCGTCGAAAACATTTATATTTTCTTTCATACGCTCGCACTTGGCCGAAGGAAAACTTTAAATTTATCGAAACCGAATAAGCGATATTTTTAAAGCGTTCAAAATACAACGTTTTCTCATAAAACGTATTCACTAACTAGTATTATATATCGCACACGTTCTTCGACAATCGCGAAGTCGGTTAATAATTTTACGAAAACACGTCGTACGGCATACTCACATTTTCATCATGCTTAAACATATCCAAATTAATTCCTTCGTGAACGCGTACAATATTACCGTAATACCAACAATTCACTTAATACATATTTATTTTTTTAGTTTCGTTTAAACGTTTTCAGTTTATTAGTATATTATTATTATTATTTGATAAAGTGATGTATTTCGATGTGTATAAACGAAAAACGAATCCTGATTCGTCTCACATTCACATTCTGGTTTATGAAATTGTATGTTTCAATACGATCGGTTTGCATAAGAATCGGTGTGCAACCGACGCAATATAAACATAGCCGTTTGTTTTATGTATCGAGCAACGGTGTTTTGTGTTCATACGTAAACGAAACAATACCGCGCGATTCGCGTTTATTTTTAAATGCCTATTCGAGGGATAATGTAATGCATTTTCCAAACGAGATATAGAAATATTTCGTTACTGTTCCCGTGGTTCAACGTGCTATACGTTACGCAAAAGTGATCGCGTTCGAAAAAACCGTTTCCAAATTCGAAACTTTCTTTTTAACTACGCAAAAGGTCGAAAAAAAATGGTGAGTACATATTAGGTTACTATTAGTATTAGTAGGAATAACACTATTCCGCCGTTAGTCGCACGTGTATATTGCCGCCGTTAATTTTGAGGCTTTGCATTTGTTATAGTTGCGTGGACTTTCGTAGGATTTGCACGAGCGCGGTTTTATCGTGTATATATATATATTTGTGTGTGTAGTAATAGTAGTAGTAGTAGTAGTAGTAGTAGTAATAGCCTATTAGTTATTTTCGACGACTTGATTGCTTTAAATAAACGTAAAGGAATACACGCGACGGACGTAACATGTTTCGAGCGCTCTCATTGGGGGTCTCTCGACGTAATCGGCGACGGATAGCGAATCGTTTTCGTCGAAAACGGCGTATTGTCGTTGCAAAATTGACGTTCCCAAGAGACGTATCCGAATGTACGGGTTTTGATTTTTTACTACAAACGGCGTTCAATTATAACAATCGGCGGTGGTACGCGCTGGAACGTACTAAGTGTTTACGTGTTTCGCGGTTAAAAAACCGATCGGACGATAATTGGGTTTCACTCTCCGAACGAAGCTTTACCACCAACGTCATACTTAAAATCGTAAACAACAATACGTTTACTACTACTAATAATAATAATAATAATAATAATAATATTTTACACTCCTTGCTTACCATGTACATCGCGATTTTCGTGTGTTTTCCAATCACGCGCAAATATATACATACATTACATATATATACACATACGCGCGTCAGGTAAGTGCTGTGGGACTCGAAACGCTTCGACGGTAATTAATTTTATTTTGTTGCGATTTATAATATAATACTTATTCTCATGTTTGGTCTTCACGTGACTATCAATTTCTTCAAGCACTTTGGCGATCTATGCCGTTAATCTGTTTTCCTTTATAACGAATATATCGTGTAGTGTTTACTTCGTTAACCGGGCGGTCTCTACAACTCGTGTAGAACGTCGTAAACAAAAGCTCGCGTCGAACCATTTCGCTCGCGCGATTTTAAAACGTCTCCGTTCGTCGTTTTTAGCGCCGGCCAGTCCACCGAGGGCGAAGTGACCACGTTCATCGGTAAACTCGGACCGGGACAAAAAGTCAGCCGGCAAATATTGGGCACGCCATACCGAGGCGACGTTAAAATTGGATTCAATTTTTTCGTAAACTTCATGGAGGTGACAGTGTTCGAAGCCAAGGATTTGATTAATGTTAAAGAAACGAAAACAAAGCTTCCAGGTATAATATAAACGGCGGATTCCTCGACGTACCAAAATGATAATCGCGATCCCGAAAAATCGAAACGACGGCATTATATGTTATACGGTTCCTCTCTCCCCACCCCCTCTAAATTTATTCGGATATTCGCTGCGTAAATTACTACGCGTAGGTTTCGCGTTTGTGTTTAATTCAAATACTGTTTTGACAGATACGTACGTAAAAGTGTACCTAGTAAAGGGCAAAAAGTGCGTGGAAAAACATCGTACAAAAACAATGAAAGAAAGCTTGCAACCCAAGTACATGGAAATGCTCAAATTTAAAAGTTCGCCGGCCGGATGTTTAATTCAGGTGCGTGCGTTTTTTAACGTTTTTTTTTTTTTACGTTTTTCGTTTTATTTTGCCCTTGTCGGCGGTGGTTTTTTAAACCGGCAAAAGTACCTATACGATTCCGCGGTCATTCGGTAACGGGTTGACGGCGACAACGGAACCGTCGGATCGAACGTTTTATCGATTTCAATTGTTTCGTTTCAGGTGTCGGTGTGGGGCGATTACGGTCGCGAAAAAGGACGGAAAGTATTTATGGGCGTGGCCGTCATCTACATGGACAGCATAACTACGAGCCCGGGGTCCTCGTTGACGGAGTGGTACAGGCTGTTTGGGTCGTCGTCGTTGGTTAGTGTTAACGAACGATTTCGGAATTCGTTTCCGTCTTTGTTGTACCCATGGTAGACTTACGTATAACACGCGATAGCGTATTATTATAGGCTATTTATAGCGCACCGTAGTTGTAACGTTTAACGCCGCGGTTAAGTAAATTAGTCAGTCCGCTTATGTACGATTAATATACGTTTTAAGGGAAACGAATGGTACGACCGCCGGCCGTTTCGAAGCCGCGAAACGTGTATATATATATATATACAGGTACATTGTTAAGGTTTTATCTTTAGCGCGTTCCACGTTATCGTAGGTGTCTTCCGGTAATTTCCGAACGAATCCGACGGCGAATTTTCGCGAACGAACGGCCGGCGTCGCGTTCCACGACGGTGCGTTTTACCACGATTGTTCGCGTGCGTGCTCCTAAATTGGTCTTCGATAGAACCGAAAACGTCTCGAGCACAGCCGGGCCCGCGCGCGCCGCACCGGCGGTATTCATAGACACCGGCCGTTCGAACGATACGCCCGTTTTCGCTTGGTTTCGGGTACCGACACGTTTCGACTATTTTTCGATCGCTTTTCTCCATCGAGCGCGTCGGGAACTAAGGCGCTTTCCATATTTCTATTTACACGATATTCCGCTTCACAGGTGCGTCGGACTGTTCCGCTACACGCGCGCAATATGTTCGTCGTTATTACCGCTCATTTTAATATCGCCGCGTTTATTCGATAAGTACGCGCATTTTACATATATATATATATATTAATCGTTCGACTACGCGTTATTTATCGGCTTTTGGAATTATAGTACTTAACGTTGTGTCGTATTGTGTTACGATCGTATAATTATTAGCCTTAGAATATTACGTACACGTTACGTTTGTCCGCGTGCGCGTTCGTGTAAACTTACGTGCGTTCCGTTTAGCGGCCGATTAAACGTTTCGCGTATGGCGCACATTCGCGATACACCCGTAAGTACGCGTTTTAAATTTTAGATTCTGAGTGGATGGTAAGCGCGTGTATATCACGTTTTCGCGTTCGTTTGTTATGTTTACTCTTGTACCGGATACCGCGATAGTTTAGCGCGGGAACTCGGTGGCCTCAACAACGATCGCCGTTAATCGAAACCACGAAAATCCATCGAACACGAAATTAAACGATAAACTGCCAAACGCGTTTGTTTTTTTATTTTTCCATTTTTTTTTCTCCGCTAACGAAACGGACGTCTCGAAAACTATACGCCGTAATTCGAAACGGTTCGCGACAATTTTCGTTCGCCAACGTTTTTTCGTTCACGAAAATTCCCGCGCCGCTTAGAATCATTTTCGAGACTCGTTTAAATATTACCCTTACCCCGCCTTTCCATCCCTCCACCAAATTCGGTACGGTCATATTTACCGTTAACGTGTTTATTCGTTCGAAGGGTCGTTTAATCGCCTAAACCCGATTTTCGTTCGTCGATTTTTCGTTTTCGTTTTTCAATCGCGCCGGTTTAACAGTATACACCGTACGTCGATGTACGATTAATCCACATAATTCGCGCGGTTAATGTTCGTTGTTTAATCGTTCGTAATAGTGGTACGATAATATTAATGTATGTCTTATGTACCTAATACGTTTAAATCATATTTTTTAAAACCACATATCGCGTAATAATATTACGCGCTTAAAATAATCGAAAAAAGTATAAGATAATAATATAAGTTATTCGTATTTTTTTTTTATTACATTCTAGTCGCGTAAAATCGATTTTCCATCGAACGTTTGCTACAAGTTATTCGATTTTTTTCTCGTTCGACGTCGAATTCGTAATATTATTCGAATTATCGCGCAATTTAATAAAAACGACTATTTTTCTTCTTCCTTTTTGAAATAATATTAGCCTAAAAATTAAAAAGTATAAAAAAAAATAATTAAACATTTTTTTAATCGACAGATTTATATTCCACGGAAACTCGTGTGACAATCACTGGTGAAATTGTGAAAAAAGTAAATTAAATTTAACTATTTTACGTTATAACGACGGTAAAATTGTTTTTAATTTAAATTTTAAATTGTTTCTAACCTAATCTTAGCCGCGATTCGAATTCAATTTTAAACGTTCTTACTTTTTAGGTTCGTTACCCGTAACTTTCCAACGTATTTTCGAATATAATTATATTTCGCTATTTTGATTCGTATCGACGTTCGAACAACACGCTACAGAAATCAAATACGATTCACTTGAACAAGTTTAATAACGATAATCGACTTCGAAACATTCGTTTTTCCGAAATGTTTTTCTTTTTTATAAATTAAGAGCGTACGTTGTCATGAATAAAAATAGGTTCGAAACGTCGTTTTTTTTAATATAAATATTATGACAAAAAAAAATTAAGAGTGTTTAGCGCTGTACAAAACTGCCTCAAATCGTGGCGTTATTTATCATTCATGAATGTTTTGTGTATATGGAACACTTTATTTGCATTTTTGTTTACCCTTCTTTACCCGTTTTTTTAATGTTTTTTCTTCGTTTGTGTTTAATTTATGTTTCAGTGAGTTTTGTTGCTTCATTCTATTGGGTTTCTTCTTTGGTGGTTGCATGCAGACAACATTTTTTTGTTTTTCATTCCACTTAAACGTTATAATTATTTAAGGTCCAGTCACAGTTATACGCATTGGAGTATTTTTTACGCAGCTCTAACTTATACTCTCAAAATTCTAAAGTAATTATTTGTAAATAACGACAGGAAACCTTTACTTGTACATAAATTATTTATTACGAAATTAAGCGTTTTGTAACATTAAAACTTTCTTATTATGTCTATACATTCCTATATAGTTATAACGAAAAAACCTGTTTTTAACTGTTTAATTGATATTAATGGAAAAACCTTAAAATAAACGGTGCGTTATTTATTAAAACGTCGTGCGTTTTATTGTTGGTCCTCCTTTTTTCCTGCGAACGATCGCCGAAGCGGAGTAATTTATTCGTTTCGCTCGTTCCGTCGGCAAATCTTCGTGTCGTTCAAACCGTAAAATACCGTTCGTGAGGAGTTTATTCGTCGAACGATACACACGCGTACGTCATATCCTACGGGGCGTACCTATGAAAATGCCCGTCGCGTTATAAAAAAAATTGAAAAGGAAGCCGCGTAAATACGCGGGCGCGTATAAAAATAAAACGTGGACGCGATGTCGCGGTCTACGCCCGTCGAAACTTTAGCAACACAAAGTCATTATTCGATTTCTAAACGCCGTTAAAATATCACCGGAAACGGAACGTTAAGTTTTCACGCGTCCGACGAAAATTAAATTCCTCCTCTCGTCGTTATTCTACTACCCCTACGGCTGTAACGGGAAACGAACCGGTACCGTGTAAATAAAAACAAATAATCGGATCGAATGTATTTTATTTTTTATTTTTCGTTTTTCTTCTCGAATCGTAAACTCGCGTTTTACAATAATAAAAAGAGAAACCTACACTACATAATACACTACAACGCCGGAAAAATTAAAAACCCGATTATTCCCTTGTTTCCGCTACGATCGTCTGCGACGTCAGCTACAATTGTCATCTTGTTAACCGTTTCCGATCGAAATCATCGGATACTCGTTATAAATGTGATAGCACTAACGACGATTTGGATCGAAGTACCAGCGGTCTTCTCGCTGGAACGTACTCGCTAAAAAACAAAAAAGGCACGAAAACCAAAACGTTCAAGTGTATTTAACCAACAGGAATACGGGATAACGTATATATATATGGAAACGAACGTCGAAGAAAGAAGAAAAAGATCGAAGAAGATGTGATTGAACGCGATTGAGCGTGACATGAGGACCGCTGGTGAATGATGTGGGAGATCGGGTCAAGTGGAGGTTAAGAATCAAGGTAGCCGACGCCGAATAGTTGGAAAAGAGGAAAACCCTAGGAAAGAATTCCGGGCGAACGCGCGAAGAATAAACGCGTTAGTGTCCGACGTCTATTTTCGTATTTACGGTTCGAGTCGCGAACCGGAATAGTTCGTCGCGCCACCACGAACGTCATTGGTATTTACCACGTTTAGTAACGTTAACGGGCTGACTACCACTGGACAACGATGACAGCGTCAACGTTAAATAGTGGCAAGTTCGAACGGTTCGCGCGTCGTTAATTATCTAATATTAAATCCGTAGCGCGATCGTCGTAAACGAATTCTCCGTCCTCGAGTACCGCCGTTTTCGCGAACGGAAATCCCGAAAAGATCGAAACGTTCCAAATACGTTCCTAAATCATTTTTTTCCGCGGTATACGTTTTATCGTATTATACCGTATATCGGATACGTTCGGCGGTGGTTTTTTTTATACCGATATTAAAAACGTAAAGTTTACGGTTCGTCCGTATTGCAACGTCGACGAGTTAGACGTGAATTAGTCCGAATGGCGTTCCGGTCTCCGTGTTTAACGCGAAAGTAGTGGAAACTTAGTTGCCGCGACTTTAGCGGAATCCGCGCATTTCTCGACGGACGCTTTTTGGGGACGGGCTCGTCGACGGCTCTTACCGTTTTCCGTCTGTAGTGACCGGGGGAGATATGCTTTTGCACGGACGTAACGACGTACGGCTAAAACGAAGCGCTTACTTTTCTGTTTGCCACGCGTTTATACTCGACGACCGGACCAACATATAATACGGAACGTCCTTGAAGTCGTTGTACAACGTAATTATTTCTTGTTCTGTACCGAGGTTGATGACGACGTAGAATGACTCGTTACCTTCTAGTTTTCTGTAAACGAACAGAACAAACGCGTAACGGTCGACGCGACCGCTATTAAAAACGACGACGGAAATAGTTTTATTCGCAATACGATCGATTGCCGCCGACGTTTGGACGCCCGCGTAAAATGCCGACGAAACGTGCCCCCTTCGCTGACCGTTTCCTCGACGCTTTAACACGCGGTCGTCTCGCCAACTAAATTTACCGTCGCGACGTAATATCCGGTAAAAACCAAAACATCCGTCTCGAAAACCTAACACATACCTGGTGAAAACCAACACCCATTCCGAAATGGCTTTCACGGTGAGACTCCCGCAGGTGATTGTCTGTGACGACCGTAGTTGCACCAATTTCTTGTACGTGTTGTAGTTGCTCCGGAGGCTCAACTTTTGGGCGTCCAAGTTTAGGTACCAATGGTTGCTGTTGACGGGGAGCCACGAGTATTTCGCCTCGGTGAATCCTTGAAACGCCCGTAGAATATATATATATACAACGCCGGCGATAACCCGAAACGTGTGCGA
Source organism: Geopemphigus sp. TES_GeoC_2020 (assembly GCA_025469175.1). NCBI lineage: Eukaryota > Metazoa > Arthropoda > Insecta > Hemiptera > Aphididae > Geopemphigus > Geopemphigus sp. TES_GeoC_2020. Next base: position 32,401 of record JAIPRN010000259.1, on the reverse strand, counting down.
GGTACTCACCGGCGTTCTGTCGGCTGTTCCACTGGAACGGCGTCCTGAACGGGTCCCTGGAATTGATTTCGTACTTGGTCGGGCCGCCGGCCCTGCCCCAGGGATCCACCGTTTGGTCCCATCGTACCATGCCGTCCGACATGCCGATCTCCTCGCCGTTGTACGTGATCGCCGTGCCGGGCAGCAGTAACACCAGCATGTTTATCGGGTCGACCATTTCCTGACCGAACCGCGACGCCACTCGTTTGTTGTCGTGGTTGCCCACCTGCGAACCGTACGCGTTAGGCGCCCCGTGTTCCTCCGTACTCGACCCGTCCGTACTCACCACCCAGTTGGCCCATTTGCCCGGAGGCATGTTGTCCATCCACAGATCGATGGCGTGTTTCACGTCCACAGCCGACGACGATTTGTTCAAGTACGTGATGAAATTGAAATTGAACGGCATGTGCGCTCTGGGTTTCTCTTGGTCGTAGTAAAGCATCGTGTAATTGATGGACGCGTACGCTTCGGTCAACATAAGCCTAAACGATATCCGACCGATTTTAACCCTAACAACGGTTTTCTTTTTCCAACGCTACGTCCCTCTATCCCTTTTTAATTTATCGGTCCAACACGGGGGACCGACGTTACCCAAATTTCGTTTCCCCCGCCCTCCCGGTCACGGCGTACCTAGTGCGCCCATCTTGGGCCGTGTATTCGTCCAGGACAGCCCTGAACTCTTCCACGATTTCGTACGTCTCCGGCTGGTCCCTAGTGTATATGTGATCGAGCAAGGTGTACGAGTAACCGTCATCGTAGGTACCGATTAACGGTTCGTCCGCCAGCGTACTATTCTCCGCGATGAACGGCAGCGCGTCTATACGGAATCCGTCGACGCCCAAGTCCAACCAAAATCTCAGCACGTCCTAACCCGTACGTCATTGTTATTAAACGTGTATCAACCCCTATAACGGGACCATTCCTACTTTCATTTCCTCTTTCAAAGCCTCGCAATCGTAATTCAATTCCGGTTGTTTCACCGTGAACGTATGCAAATAATATTGCTGCCTCGCTTCGTTCCATTCCCAAGCGCTGCCGTCGAAATGGCTCCGCTGCAAACGCGTAAGCGAATATTAACACCGGGCGCGCTAATAGCCGCGCCGCTACAATTTTATTCACCCAGTTGTTCGGAGGCGTTCTGGTACCGTTCTCGTCCACTTTCCCGTCGTTCCACACGTAGTAATCGGTGTACGGGTCGATCCTTTGGACGGACTTTACGAACCATTCGTGTTCGTCGCTCGAATGGTTGGGCACGAAATCCAGCAGGAGACGTACGTCTGCAACAAACGGCGCAATTCACCGGGCGCACGAACGAGATTCCACCGCCCGTCACGGGGTTAATACGGCGCGTACTTACTGAACTTTTTAAGTTTTTTCTGCAACGCTAGAAAGTCGTCCATTGTTCCGAACGTGGCGTCGATGCTTTTGAAATCGGAAATGTCGTAACCGAAATCGGCCATCGGCGATTTGAATATGGGCGACAGCCATATGGCTCCGATACCGGTGATCGGGAAGTGGTTAGCCATTGACGCGACACCTGTCGGAAGAAAATCGCGCGGATAAGAAACGCGTGAAAACGCGCGTGTCGTCCGGCGGACGGTTGCGACGGACGAAACGTTCGGCGGCCGTTTCGCGGACCGTCGAGCCAGGCGTGTTACCGTTCAAATCGCCGACGCCGTCGCCGTCGCTGTCCTTAAATGATCTCGGGTACACCTGGTAAACGATGGTGGTCTGCCACCAATCCAATTCGCCGGAATCGGGACAATTCGCTAGAACAAGTCCGACCCCGTCCCGTTTATTACGCGGCGCGCAAAACGAAAACGGGACAATAATAACGATACTTACCGGCGTTCGCGCCGAACGCCGTTACTGCCGTCAAAAAGGCCATTGTAACAATGTTACGTACGGACGGCATCGTCGGCGCTGTAATTAGTCGTAACGGTGGACTAAGAGGACGAGTAATAGTAGTGTGTCGTTCGGACGTGAACCGTGCGCGCGAAAACGGCGTTTCGTCCTTAGCTCTAAACAAGCGAGCGCTACGGCCGTCGGACTGTAAATATTCGCTCGGCCGTCAGACTTGTCGTCCGAGACGACTTGTTAAGAGGGAAACGGCGGCGGCGGCGGCGGCGGATCATGACGTCAATCGGAGTTGTAAAAAAAAAAAAAAAACGGCTTTCGAACGGGAAATTACTGCTTACGGGCCAGACGGAATGTAATTACGAATTAGACGAAATACGAAAAGTCGAATTTCGACGTGGCCGGTAGTATTAGCCGGCGTTCAGATACGCCGTTCGAGTGCCATAAATCGTTCACGTGTTCGGACGATAATCGCGCCAATCGCGTCGGTATTACAAAAATCGCTCGTAACGCTATTTAATTGTACGAGGTCGGCGGACTTTTCGAAAGTAAGGATCATCGGGTAAGGCGGACGGATTATTAAATCGCGCTTATCGACCACCTTTTTGTAGCCAATCGGAAAAATCGCGCGATTCGGGGACACGTTCTCGTCGAACGGTAATTAACGGTTACGATAACTGCGCGCGCGTCACGTTTCCGTCCCGCGATCGAACGTGTTCGTTCCTCAATGATCGATCGTCCGACGATTTCGCAATAATACACTGGCGTATCGCCGCCACCCCTATTGTTACCGTAACGCTCATTGTAAAATTGGACCCGGAGATATACATCGTTCGGGAATTTTTTTCTTCTTTTCGTCCGGCCGGTTATCGAAGAAATATTGCCCCCGAACGTTCACCCACCCATTTACCCACAAAGCGTTCGGACTACGGAACCGGAACGACAATTTCTCGGGGCGCCCAACTGTCGCGCCAAAAATAAGCCGCGCGTTACAATTTTACGTTCGGATATTCCGCCGTATTATATTGCGTTTCACGTACGTCTGTACTACGATATAACTATACACTCGTACGCGTTTTGCGAATAGGGCGGAATCGTTTACGAGAGTATTATTTATTCCGCGTACTACGATAACGATTGATACCGACGGAAATGTTCAATAAACGACGGGAATTCCCGAAATAATTACGTCCGGCGAGTTTTCGTCGAAACGATTATCGAGTACGCGGCGTATTTAGTCGTTTTTTTTTGGGGGGGGAACGCGTGAACGCGCGCGGCTTCGCGACCACACGACGTTGTTGTTCCCGTTAAAACGATCGACGTCACGGAATAGAGCTGTGGCGTGTCCCCCATAACGGCCGTGTCGTCGCGGGAACAGCGTAAACGGAAACGATCGAAATGTACGCCGAAATCGCGACGAAAATATCGGGAACAGCGAGCGCCGTGTTATTAGTGGCCTAAAAAGAGCGTGTAATCCAAGCGCACCGGTGGTGGTAACGAAAAGAGGTCCTTCGCGTAGACAACGTTACGTAATATTACGAAACGTCGACCGGGGTCCGGTTTTCGTCGAACTATTCGGAACTCTTTCATATTTACGTTTAAGAGAGAAACAGAGAATTTGTCCTTGGAAAATATATTTCCCTCCAGCCCCACCTCACCACAACCGGCCACTCTAACGAGAAATAGACCCGAAAATGAACGCGCGAATATTTCGCACGGACCAACCGCCGGAAGCGCGAGTGTTTTTTTAAGTTTCCGTACAGAATTTCGTCGCGCAATTAGACCCGCGCGTCCGTGACCAAAACAATTAATTATTCCCGCGCGGTTACGATAATAACGACGGCCGTTACGCGGATAATTATGCAAACCACGGCGTGACGCGCGCGGCACCTGGAATAAAAATTTAAACGCCGTCCGAACGGAGCGTAGACAGTGCGCGCTTTTACGCCCCATTGTCCGCGTAAATATCCGTCGGACGAACGGACGTCGTACGACGTTCGACAAACACGAATCTAGTGCCGAACGATGTTTTAATCGGGTCACGTTTCGCTGATCCCGTGTACGTTTTCGCCTTCGTCGTCGCCGTTGTCGGACGCCACCGGTGGATGAACGGCCCTGACGGGGGAATCGGTTCGCAAAACGTACGAATCGACGGTAACTGTTTGCGCGATTTGCGCGATCGTCGCGCGTCGCGGACGACTTTCGAACTGGTCGACAAACGAGCGAAATTCGCTCGCTTCGTCGAACGCAACATGGCCAGCACAGCCTCTAGTGGTTACGCGTTTCGAGAATACGTTTTTTGGTTATTCGCCGACACGTTTCGGCATCGTCCCCTCGACGCTTTTTACGTAATATACGGATCGGTCTCGTGTAAACCGCGCGCGTTAAATATAACCTTCGGACACTCGACACTATAAATACCGAACACACGCAACGACCGAAATATTCGTCACACGCGCCGGTAACCGTTTTGTTTTTTATTTGCGTACACGCGACGCGCGTACGGGTTTTTCGAACGTAAAATTATCGTTATTATTTAGCCGCCGCCATCGCCGCCAGCGGGGGACGGGGAGGGAGGACCTTGTGGAAGTACGCTCGTCGGTCGTTTACAATACGAATTTCGGACGTGATTAAAATAATTTGGCGTTTTGTCCACGCGAACGGCCGTACACGGGAAAATAGTGTTTGAAACACCGCCCGGTCCGCAGTAACGATCGTGCGCTTGTCCGACCGGGTGTACGCGCGTCTAGCCACACATATATATATATATTTATTTACCGTTCGGCGGTACGTCGAATAGGTGTTTCACGTCAACATGGGTCGTTCGTTATCGTCGTCGGGTGGTGAGAAATTTCGGTCAGTATAATAGCGTTCGGGTGCGCGTACGTATAAATCATTAAGCGGCGTACATACCACCCCCCCCCCGGTTTTGGGAATAAACCTCCTCGTCCGAAAATGTTTAGGAAAAATTAATTTTTTACCAGACGTACATTTTTAGTCAATAATAACGAAAATTTTTTAAAATTAAACGTTTATAACGCGCTTGGTTTCGTCAGGGTAGTCCGATTTATTTATTTAAAAATTAACCCCCCCCCATACACACTTTTTCTATCCCCGAAACACGGGTCTCTAAGTACACGTCACTGCACTCGGGCGCGCGAGAAGTCGCCGACCAGCCCCACTCGGTTTACGTCGTCCGCGATTGGAGTCCTACACCAGTTCGCGCGGTATTATACGGAAATCGACCGACACCGCCGACCGTTTTCGGTCACGTACGGGTTATAGCCAACGTTCCGTTTTTATCAATTCTTCCATGACGTATTTTCGTAGTAATCGGATAATATTTCGCGCCGGTATAATATCGTTTATCGACGGCTCGAAGTCCGCCATTATACGTAAACAACGCGATTCTAGTTATTTAACGTGAAAGCGTGTTCACTCGTGCACGGCATTAACGGTGTCCGTTGCGTCTATTCGCGTCATTCGTAGTGCGTACCATTACGGGCGTGTCGCGTAGTACGCGGCGACTGTTTAGAGGAAAAATTAACGCCGCCGTTATATACCGCACTGTCGGACACTTGAGTGCCGCCGTACTTATATCAACAACCGATTATGCGTCGTCGCGCGTGGTAAGCGGCCCGTAAACACTTTCGCCAGTATATATTTCGTAGGCGCGCCCGTTTGGCGGCTGGTCGTCGGTTGTCTAGTTTGTCGCGCGTTCGCTGGTGACGAACGACAGTGCTACTCGGACATCGCCGCCGAGAATAAAAAACCGTAAGTTCGCCCGTATTTACGAGACCCCTCGTTTTTTAGTATGGTTTTGCTGTTGTTGCACTTGGCGGATTATTTCCGAAGCGCGGCAAGCGATGGCGCCGCGCGCCGCACGGACGACGGCGAATTAGACTGGTGGCAGACCGCGGTGTTCTATCAGATATACCCGCGGTCGTTCAAGGACAACAATGGCGACGGGGTGGGAGACCTCAAAGGTAATTCGTTCGGTCGGTGGGTTTTAAACGGACTCAAAACACGTTTACGACGTCAGGCATCGCACACAAAGCGGAACATTTCAAAGACATCGGAGTGGACTGCGTTTGGTTGTCGCCGATTTTCCAATCGCCCATGGCCGATTTCGGTTACGACATATCGGACTACAATCAGATCGACAGCACGTACGGCACGATGGACGATTTCGTTTCGTTGCAAAAGAAACTCGAATCGCTGGGTAATTAAAATCGAGTTTCGTTTTTGGGGGGGGGGCGGACATAATTACTATCGAACCGCGCGTACGTCGACAACCCGTTTCGACGCGAATAAAATATTTCTCCCCGAAAAATGGCGTTTTCGTTTCGCGATAATTGTCGACGGCTCACGTTCGCGAATCACGAAAACGGTCGTGAAATTCGCCGTTCCGTCGATATCGCCGATTGATAATAATTTATCGTCGAAAACGACTGTTCGCCGGTTATTTTCGTGCGGTTGACCTTCATTCGTTATCGGTTTACGAACATCAACGGATCGAACAATTTCGTTAGTCGCGTCGTGCAGTAATAATAAATCGATATCGAAACGATAACGCCGAATAGGCGTTAACCTAAATATTCTGTACGTTCGGCGTCGTTTTGTGAAACGGGCAAACATTTTGTAGGCATTACGGTGTCTCGTTCATTTGCCGTCCAGTACGGGTCGTAATTTATTTTCGAAATATGGACGGCGATTTCACGTATATATATATATTATCGATTCGAAAATAAATTTGATAACGGTTTTGTTAAACCCGTAGGTATTAAGCTTATTTTGGATTTCGTGCCCAATCATTCGAGCGACGAACATGAATGGTTTCGGAAGTCCGTACAAAGAATTGACCCGTACACGGACTACTACGTATGGAAAGACGCCAAAGTGGACGAGAATGGGCTGAAAGTACCACCGAATAATTGGGTGAGGTTTAGTTCGTACTCGTTCGGGCGGAAATAATACGTCGAACGGTCGGTCCGAGTTATTTGTTTCGTCCCACGCACCACGAGAACATACGATTTTAAACGCGCGTAATTGTTTCCGTAGCAAAGTTTATTCAGTAATTCGGCGTGGACGTGGAATGATGTACGCGGCCAATATTATTTACATCAATTCGACCCCAAACAACCGGACTTGAATTATAGAAACAAAGAACTAGTCGAAGAAATGAAGGTAAGTAAAACGGTCGAACGAAATGGCGTTTTAAAAACACAACGACCACCGGCCAGCATGTATATTTTCGTACGTGGTTTGTGACTTTGTTGTACGCGAATTGTTTCATATCGTAAAAGGAAACACGCGGCTATATATATATATATATATATAAAGACGGTAGCGTCGCGGACAAAATTAAACGTTTCGGCTTATCGCGTAATCGGTACGGATAACGGAGAAACCAAGCGAAATTACTTTTGTACGATTCAAAATTGATCGACGACGAAAGACGGGCGCGAAGTATTTATTAATTTCGGTAGTACGCATCAATAATTTGAATAATATTGTTCGTCGACGACAAAAAAAAAAACGAATTTTTGCGCGAACGCCGAAAGAACACGTGTACATCCGGCCCCTATCGAACGATATTTAAGCGTTTCATATTCCAATTGTTCGTAAACTAAACGCTTTACCCGTTTGTTGTCCAGAACAACTTGAGATTTTGGCTAGACCGTGGCGTCGACGGATACCGCGTAGACGCCGTACCGTTTCTGTTCGAAGATCCGCAATTGTTGGACGAGCCTAGGAAGCCGGAGGAAGAGGCGTCGAAAAAGAAAAACACTTACGACCAATACGAACATCCGCACACGATGGACTTACCCGAGACGTACGATATGATTTATCAATTCAGAGACGTCATGGAAGAGTACAAAAAGAAGGACGGCAAAACCAGGTGCGAATAAAATTTAAGTGCGGCGTATGGGTAGTTTCGATTCATATTCGAACGTTGGGAACCGCGTAAACCTTCCCGTTCGGTCTAAAAAAAAATCTCGAATCGAGATTACGAGTTATCCGACGATCGAAAAGTATCGACAACGCCCGTTGACCGTCCGTTTTCCTAAATCCGTGTTCAGGGTCATGATAACCGAAGCGTACACGTCTGTGAAGAACACGATGCGATATTACGGCGACGGGGCCAGATTGGGAGCGCATTTGACGTTCAACTTCGGCTTGATCATTTATCTAAACGATCATTCGAACGCTGCCGAATTCAAAAACGTAGTGTCCGCTTGGCTGGACAATATGCCGGAAGGAAAATGGGCGAATTGGGTGGTAAGCGCGGCGGGTCGAGTGTCATCCCGATCGGCGGAGCCACCGCCTCCGCCGGGTAAACGAAATTTTTCCGTTTTTCAGATCGGCAACCACGACCAGCCACGGATAACCACCCGGTTCGGCGACGAAATGGTCGACGCCATGAACATGTTGAATCTGCTGTTGCCCGGCACTGCGTTCACGTACATGGGCGAAGAAATCGGCATGCAGGACACGAACGTCCGATGGGACCAGACGATCGATCCGTTGGGTCTGAACGCCGGACGGGACGGTTTCCGGACGCTGAGCAGGGACCCGGCGAGGTCGCCTTACCAGTGGACCGCGAACGCGGTTTCCGGTTTCTCGAGTAATTCGAGCACGTGGCTACCGGTGAATCCCAACTACTGGAAACTGAACTTGGACTCACAAAAGAAGCAACACTACAGCCACTACGCCGTGTACAAACGTCTGACCGAACTTCGGAAGACCCGGACCATACAGCGTGGTTCGTACGACGGACACGCGCCGTCCGAATGGGTGTTCGCGTTCTCCAGGTACGTACGTAACGCGTGCCGGAGACGTTTCCGTCCTTCCGCGTCGTTTCCCTCTCGAAATTTCACGTTGTCCGTGTTACAGATCGTTGCCGGGATCGGAAACGTACCTGGTGGTCATGAACGTGGGCTCCGAAGACGAGCTGGTCGACTTGTCCGGTTGGCCGGCCATCGGGAACGACACTTGGCTGGTACACACGCCCAGCGTCAACTCGGAACATCCCGTAGGGTGAGTGCGTCACGAACGCGGCGACGACGACGTCGCGGGTTTTTATCGGTTTTTCGTCGTTTAGGAAATCCCTGAACACCGCCGGCGGCTTCACGATGAGACCGAAATCGGCGCTGGTGTTGACCAACGGCACGCACCCGTCCGTCGCGTCGTCGGCGTCGATAATTTACCCGGCGGCGATGGCCCTGGTCGCTTTCGGATCCATTCTGGCTAATCGATACGGAATTTGGAGCGGCTGATTGATTTCGCCTCCACCCTCCTCCTCACTTACCCGCGTATTTTGTACGCCGTCGAAACGTAAATGCGATCGCGTAGACACGTCGTGCCGGCGAATTAGACGAAAATAAATCGGTCGTCGCCGACGAAAAATAATACTACCGGAGATTTCTTATTTCGGACGTTTACGGCGTATACCCGAACGGATTTCCTAATAACGTCGGTCCAAACGACCGATTAGCGTACGAGTCAATACGGGCGGCTCATACAATTACCCTAATCGATAACGGTCGAAACGATTAGTTTGTCATAGGTGTAGCGTAGCAACGGCCCGTCCGGTATATACTCGAAACGTAAGTGTTGCCGGGCGTCGAAACACACGTGGCGCGTAAGTATATTGTGTTGCGGATCCGGCGCCGTGAATGTGTACATATACCCCGAGCGCGGAATTTCGTAGTTTACGAATTGGCGCCGTAACGAAACGACGTTTTTCTTTTTTATCGCGTTCCGCCGGTTTCGTTCGTAGCTTCCTAGTCGTCGTTTTACCCTTTTTGAACGGGGGAGAGGACCGAAATAATTTTTCGGTTCCGACGCCGCGCCGTATTATTGCGTCAACCGCGTTCCCGTACAAAACCGACGGGACAAGAAATGCGACTTCGGGAGTAGAAAATTAGTACTTTTAGTATTGGTATATTAATAGGTATTTACTACGCGTTATTTATTCGCGTCGTCGGCGACCGGATTTCAACCGGAGAGAGCCGTAGTAAGCAATTCGTGTGGTTCGAACGTAAATGTTTAACTCGAATTGTTAGGCTACGAAGTAAATATTTATACGCCGATTATATCGACACGCCGTGGATCGTACGAATCGTCACGATTATTACGTTCGTTTCGAGTGTTATTGATTCATCGTCAAAATACGCGACTCAAGCTGTATATTTTCGCAGTTCCTATTCGTCGTCCCTCGATAACGTTTTAATTACGTTTATCGGCGCGCGTCTACCAATTTATTTGAGAGTACGGGAAACGTATTTTTTCCAATGACCGTCGTACGGACGATGGTGCGCTAGACTGTGTGTGTGTGTCATCGTGCGAGAAGTGATTGCGTGGGTGTATCGTAATTAGACTTACTAGTCGCGCGCTTGTCGATATTTCGAAAGAGCGTCTTAGCGTGCGACGTTTTAGGCTTGAATCAATTAGAAAAAATTTCAAATTACTTCTGAACGAATACAATTCGATAACTATTTACTAGGTGGTAAACGGGCAGAAGGGAGTGGAATTCCGGTTAAACGGTTCGGTTTTTTCGGCGTAGCGTTAAAAAATGTAAAAATTAACGTAATTTTATTTATCAAAAAAAAAAGAAAATCTATTTCCAAAATGTAAGACGAGGGGCTGCTAACGAGCTAAACTATTCGTACAGAGTATTCAATTCGGTTTTCGTGTTCTTTATAGACGCGAAATGTCGCGGGAAAACACGTCGTTCCCGATTCCGCCGATTTACAAAATAATCCGTGCGACGATACTAGAAAATTATTTCACCAAACGCTCTTTATCAAATGGACGTAATTGTTATTTAGTCGTTACTAACGACGACGACGACGACATTTGAAGTATACGTACGACAGAGCGGACGACGCGATAATTTCGATCGATACACGCGTGTATTACGGATAATGAAAAAACGAGCCACGGCGATTCGCCAATTTTGTTTACGTCGATCGCCGGATAGATAAGTAATATTTGTCCGATTCGTTCGGGCGACGACTACGGGTTCGTTGTACACACACACACACACACACACACGGTTTCGCTACCACCGGCGCGCGGATAATAAATGATCGCACGAACGCAATTGACACGCGCGAGATGATGGCGTTCCGATCATTATTTTCAACGGAGAACCGGTTAGACAAATATAATTTAACGCGCACCTTTAACCCGTGTAAACGAGATTTTAAACATCGAATTCGTCGGCCGGATCGGACGTTTCAGAATTTCGGTCGGTTTTATTTATCGCGCGTGGAAATATCGTTCCTCTATATGCTCGCGCCGCGTAAACGCCTCGTACTACCTCGTGTATTTTATCAATACGCGCCTACCCCGCCGTACCGTTTCGTGTACGAAATAGTCGGCGGGCCCGCCGACGTTGTAATCGTACCGTCGAACGAATAACCGCCGGAGATTTGTCGTTTCGGACGAACCCATTTTGCGGGGGGACGTTCGGAAATACGTCCTGTCGCGTCGTCCCGTGTTCGTACTTGGGTGTATGTGTGTGTGTAGCGAAGAACTACACGGTTCAATGACGTCCCCGTCGTCGGTACGGCGCTATTTTCTCGACTTTTCGCTACGGCCGAACAGCGATCTGGCTGAACAACTTAGCCCGGCCCCGGATAATGACGGTTCGGGCGGGGAAATTCCCGATAGCTTTTTTTTCGGAATAAGAACGGTGCGTGCTCGCGCGTCCGAATGATCACCGGAGAAATTCTTCGGACCTCTCCCCCCCCCTGGGAGAAATGTTCTGCGATTATCGGTCGATATATCGTAATTACGATTACAGTTGTCGTCATATCAGATCCGTGCGGGGCTATTGCGCAGAGTACTAAAAATATCAGGCCGCCGCCCGGTGCGTTCTTGTTCCGAAAACGGTGTTAATTCGTTATTCGGTGTTTATAAAAACGAAAAAACCGCGAGACGACGAGCCGGGTTGGATCGTCGTAATTAACGAATATTGTCGAACAGTATGGCGCGTTACGTCCGGAGACCTTGAAACGCAATAATAACAACAACCGTCCGATAACGTTCGCCGATCGTTATTAACCGACGAAATAAAAACAATTTAAAAACGTAAATAAATCGTCGTAAAAAACCGATACGTTTTATATTCGCTTCGTTCACCAACCAACGAAAAAAAACCTCGAGATATTTTTAGATACCTTACCGTATATATGTACGTAACGACGACTTCTTTCGTATCGAGTAAATCTGCTCGGTCGTTTCAATATATTTAAAATAGTATTTGTCCGACGCTACTAATTCGAAATAACGTTGTTCGTACGCGATGGACCGGACGTCCGAACGACGACAACGGAATAATAAGGCGACGCGTAAACAGCGCGTATTATTTCGCTCGTCGTGTTTACGTAACGCGCGCGACGAATACGGCAATATTGTAATATCTCGACGTACAATAATAACGGATTAAAACGTTGTAGGACGTTTCGCGTTTATTTCGTTCCGTTGTTTGGACAAAAACTAGAAGCAGAAAAAAACGCCCCCGATGTAAACATTATTCTTTCAACAATATACCGCCGGCCGACGTCTTTTGTGCTTCGAGAACACTACGATTTCGGTTCACACGAGCGCGTTTTTACCCTTTGGATTATCGCGCGCACCAGCGTCGCCGCTATTTTGTTCGGTTACCAGCGCGGCAATATAGTGTACACGCGATTAACCGAGTTACCCAACGGGTTTCCTCCGCCCGTACAGCGTACATACGCGTCGCGTCTGTAGATCCTTGGATTTTTTAGCCGACGATGTCCCGGTGTCATGGATTTTCGACGGTTGTTTTTTTTTTTTGAAACAAATACCAATCTATTTACGTATCACTTATGTGTTTTATTCGTATAATATATATTTATATATATTATACGCACATATATAAATAATTTTTGTACAATATAGGCCTTAAATACAATAATATAATTCACTACAGTAAAAATGAAAGCGTATCGGGCCAACTTACTCTTCCAAGGTAAATTCTTTAGTAACGCGAGATTTGTACGAATAGTATGTACGTTTCTCTCTCGCGCGCGCGCGCGCGCGCGAATTAACGGAAAATTTACGAGTCGGGGTTCGTTGTCGTTTCCGTGTTTCCGGTGGTCGCCTCGTCGGACGAATGGACGTAATAACGAAATGTATCGCGTTGGTCGACGGTAAAAACGTTTACGTTTCGCGATCGAAATTGACGCCGAGCTGGTTACGGTTATATTATCCGTCCGTCGCGTCGGTAACGAAACATGCGGGGCACGTTTTACGCAAAACCCACCGGCCGAGCGAATATCGATAATAATAATAATAATAATAATAATAATAATAATAATGATAACGTTGAAATCACAGGTGGCGGCCCCCACTTCGTACGGTGATGGAAAACACGGCGGTAGCGTTCGTTACCGGCGAAGACGAACTTTTTCTCGTTCGTGCCCGCGACAGTTGTCTTCGTTACCTCCATTCGTGAGCGGCTGCGGCGGCGGCTGCGGCGGCAGCGGCGGCGGCGGCGGCGGCGGCGGTGGCGGCCGCGACCGTCGTCGGGTCGTAATACGAAGCGGGGGATTTGTTTCAATAGGCCGCGGTGCCGTGATGATGGTGATGGGCCATCAGCGACGTGTGATGATGCGGATGATGGTGATGGTGGTTCAGGTCGGTCAGATAGTGATGGTGGCCGTGGTCGACGGCCGACGGTTGGATGGACGGCGCCGCGCCAATGGCTCCGGCGGTGTTCATGTACCTGCCGTCAAGACGACGAACTATTATGAAATAAGTATACGGGAACGCGGTTAGGCGGTTAGGTTATTCGTCGGCCCCACCCGGGCTGGGGGGGGGTTATTTAATCGCGTGACCGACCCTCCTATCCGGCACGTCGCTAAAGAAATGGACAAAGGGACGCGGCGCCTCCCCGCGCTTGCGTGCGTCGGACGAGTGCTGCCCTAATACACCGCGCCACTTACCAATCGGACGACGTCGGCGGCGTGGGCAACGGTAGCGCCGAGGCGATCGCCGGGTGTAGGACGGACGGCGTATGGGCGTGATGGTTGCCGGGCGACACGACGCCGGCGGCGGTGGTCGCGCAACTACTGTCCGTCACCCTGATGGACCCGCCGGACGAGCAGTTCGAGTCTTCCGAGTCGTAGTTACCGTCGCTGTCCAGTTTACCGTTACCGTGCACCTGCGGACGCCAAACACACACACACACATATAATATACGACGTATTCGTCGACGGTTACCCAACGGCGTACCTTCATGTGCTTCCTCAGTGAACTGGGATGCGTGTACGATTTGTCGCAGCCCGATATCCGGCAGTTGTACGGTTTGTCCGACGTGTGCACGTGCGAGTGCTTTTTCCTGTCCGAGCTGTTGGCGAACCTCCGGTCGCATCCCTCGTACTCGCATTTGAACGGTTTTTCGCCTGTCCGGGTAAGGGGAAACATAAAAAGAAAAACGGGCGCGTTAGTCGGTACGTTTTGGTGCGTACGCGGACGACGACGACGACGGCACAGGATGGGAGGGCAATGTGGAACGCGCCGGCCCCCCCTCCGGGCCGTACACAATAACAAACAACGCGGCCGGGATCATAATTTACGGTAAAAATCCGGGAAGGGTACGACGTTTCTCTCGTCCGATAATCTCGTTTTCGACGTCCAACAGCAGCGGCGGTGGTCGGCCGGCCCGTGGAATTTTTCCGAACAAAGACGCGCGCGATGGTAAATTACGCGTTCAATACCTATTATTCGGGTCGCCTGAGACGGACGGAAAAAGGACACCACAAAACCTTGAAGACCTTTTTTTCCGTCGGTTTTGTTTCGCGCGCGTATCGGCCGAACGGTTTCACTCCCGGAGTTTAAGGGTCCACTTGTGTTACTCGCGTAGCCCGTCGTAAATCCTGTTTCTAAGTGACACGTGCTGGGAAGAAGGCGACAACAAAAGGGGCCCCGTGGTTTAATACGCAACCCGTGTCGAATCGTGTCCGTCGCCTTTTCTATCCGGCCGTAAGGGACAAAAAATCGCGCTCGTCCACACAAAAACGAAGATCGTGTGTCCCGTTTTTATTACGAGAGCCGATTTAACGTTACGACGTCACGATTGACGTATGTGCCCGCGTCCTTGGTCGTCGATTTAGTCTCGTACCTTCGCGCCCGCCGAGCCATTATATACACGTAGTACACACGCGTCGTCATATAGCCGAGCGTAGGTAACGACGATTCGATTATTTGTGTAGTAAACGCTACGGCGGGCGGTCAATTTTACTTGTCACGGGGACAGCAAGAGCGCGTGCGTCCGATTTAACCGGCCGACGGTTTCGTACGGGCCCGCGCTATCGGGACGTGTTTTTACACTTCGGCCGATCCGCCGAGAAACCGTCGAAAGCTCCGTTCGCCGTCGGACGCGACCGCGTAACGGACTGACCGTCCCCTGGTGGTTTACGCCCGCCGGACACCGTCCATGGAACGTTTTTCGAAACGACGGGCCGAGCGAAAATCGCGTAACGTTTTACCGGCTCCGATCGGGGGGGGGGGGAATAAATATCCAACGCGCTCCATCGCCACTCTTATTCCCGCGACATCGAATACCGCGAGCGAGTGCACGCGTACGTCGGGATATTTCCCCGGCGCCCGAGTGGCGCACAGTACCCGCGCGCGTTCCCCACCGTCGGCGATAAACGATTAGCGGCGACACGTAACGCGGCGATTTTTTCGGTTTTTAACGACTCCGAGCGCCTTACGCCAACGAGCCGAAGACGAGCGTTTTAACGATTTACATATGTTACGGTACGCGTACAATGGACTGGGACGCAATAAAAACGCGCGCGTACGTGCGCATCGTCCGAAAGATAAGTACGACGATAATAATAATAATAATAATAATAAAAAAAAATCGTCTTCTCCCCCCAAACAGCCTTCTCGTCATTCTCAGCCACTGTACGTATATATTATTATTGTTCTTTGGTGAATCGGGTGGCATTTCCAAGGACTCTTAATATTTTTAACGAGTTATTTGAAGAAAAAAAAAAATACCGCGACTTAAACGGGTTTATGACTTACGGGTTCGACAAATAACGAAAACGACGTATTACGTTCGCCGACGAGTGGAGGTATGCGTGTCGGCGGCTCGGTACGTGGGGCGTCGTCGCGGTCGGGCGTTTCGAACGACAATTCCGCCCGTGAACGGGAAAATCGCGAAGAAATCGGCCGACTCGGTCCGCGAGGAGGGGTCACCGGACGATATGTTCATTCGTATAAAAATGTCGATCGGAGTAGACGGAATAATAATATCGCGACGTCAATCGACGTCGGCCGAGCGCGAGTATTTTATTAGACGTAACGCGCGCGTACAAATCCGAAACCAATAGTATCGTCGTAAATCTAAAACGATTATTTATTTACGTCGGTCGTACGGGTACGTTTCGATTTTTTTAAGTGCTCTATTGTCGCGCGCGCCGTATCGCGCATCTTCCGCCGCCATTTACTTCGTGTTTAAACGAAGCATTTAGTTCGTAAGTGTGTCGTCCGACTCGTCCGCGCGCGCGCGTGTTTGTATATATATATATATATATATATATATATACGTATTAGCGGGAAATTCGCGGATAACGTCGAACAATAGCCGACGACTTCGCGTCGGGAAACGTAATAATTGTAACGCGAATTCGTACGGTCGCCGACCTCTCTCTATTGTTTATCGCGCGCGCGGGCGAGGCGTTTTAACGACGATTCGGCCGGCCCGTCGTCGGTCGGGTATATTATTATCATCATCATCATCATATACGTAAGTAAACAACTTTACGACGAAAATAATACCGGCCGAGTCAACCGTCGGAATCGTTCGTTGGCCGTACAGCTGGACGACAATGGGATCGCGCGCGCGCGCACATCTGCCGGACGGAAGCGTCGATGACCAACGCGCAACGACGACGCTCCTACGACAGCGTTGGCGGTGGAGAAGACGACGGCGATCACAAAAGATCGCCGCTACTTCATAAAATCTCTATTGAACGTCTATATACGGGTGGGGTGTCGCGCGAACGGACTGTAAGGTGCCGAACGAATCGACAGAAAAGAGAAAAAATATTACCCACCCGGTGTTAAATTGTAACGGGGGCCCGGGCCACCTTCGCGACGGGACGTCCGTCCACTACTATTGTGACCCGGTCGCGTATACGCGCGTCCGTCCTACCGATCATAAATATCGCGCGCGCGTTTCTCTCCCACCCTCCTCCCGTCTTTTCATCACCGGTATTTTCGATACCTAGCCGATTATTTTCCCCAAAATGTCCTCGTAGCGATAGTAGTGCAGTACAACGTCGTCGTTTTCTCGTCCGGCCTTTAGACCACACGCAACGGGCACATATTAATACCCGAATTGAGAAACGTCAAAAATACAACTTCCTACCGTTGCTCCACGATCGTTACATTTACGAAATACCGAACGAACGACAACCACCGGCGTAAAGCGGACGAAAATATTACGGTCGTTGGACCGGTGACGTACCTAGACCCGAATTTCGGACCGCTGAGGTTAATTTTCGAATAAATTAATCGGAACAACGCCCGGTATAAGGCGAAGTTGAAAAATATTTTGGCGTTATTATTGACTAAACAAACAAATTTACGCGTCTCGCGAGAAAGTCGTTTTTCCTAAACATTTTCAAGGGGGAGGGGGATATTCCCGTTGTTAGTACGCCACTGGGTCGGACGCGATTGTAACACAACCAAATAATACCGGCGACCAATAGCCGGGAACACACACGTGCCGGCGGGCCAGCCAAACGTGTTCTATACACCACCCGAAGACCGGCTATTGTTTCGGGGGACGCGCGCGCGTATAAATACGTAATAAACGCGCCACTCGTTTCGCGGCGAGTACATCGACGATCGGTTAATAATAATACACCGACGGGAATAATAACGAAAAACAATAACGCGGCGACCGACGAGACGCCGATGCTGTTGGACGAACGACGTGTCGAATATGATTACGCGGAGCGTTCCGAGTGTATTGTTTGCGCCCGGGCCGACGATCACCACCCACCCGCGGGTCGGCCGATCGACCACTCCGCCGGGGCTACGTTATGTCCATCAAGCGCGCGCGCGCGATAACGAAATAACCGTAAAGTACGTACGACACGAACGTAACGTGGATCGCGTTTTGCTCCCGACATGGCCAGTGTACACGTCGCGCGTATATTATTACATACGCGCCGTACAATGAGTTATATATAATAATTTATAGCCATCTCGATTCCGGTGGTCCGGCGGCGACAAACGACACTACAAATCAAATTACGAGTCCGGTTGCGGTTTTAATTATTATTATTATTGTACGCCGCCGACAATTAAAAAATCGCGTACAACCCGTAATGAATTTACAATATAAAACGGCTTATTATAGATGTATATGAATTAAACAACGTCTGGTCGTCGTCGTTTCTTTATTCGTACGAATATAATGAGTAGCGCTCTCCTGAGAACCGTCTTCGGGTTTTTTTTCCTCGTACGATTTTTTTTTTTCAATCATCCGGCGGTAGCGGCAGCACTTATCTCGCGAGTGCGCGTATATATATATATATATGTATGTATGTGCGCGTGTAGGATATCATTATCATATATACGTCGGAGCGTATTTTCGTGATTCGTAATGTACGGGGCGGGAGATAGAACATGACAGGCGCGCGCAAGAACGTTGGTCATATATATATATATAAAAAAAAGAGACGCGGAATAATAATAATAAGGGTTATAAACAGAGAATTTGTCAGCATTACAAAAGGGTCGTGTGTGTGTGTGTGTACACGGCGTATAAAAGAAATCATAACAGCCTTGAGGAACGTTACCGGTTTACACGCGCGTGTATTTTCGTAAAGATTTACGGGTTTTGTTCTCCGGCGGCCGCGTATTATTATTTTATTGTTTCGCGCTCCGCTATATTATATATATAATACGTCGTACGGTCGCGTCGTTTCACAAACGCTACGCAAATATCGCGGTCGTTCCGCCGCCACGCGCGATTCTTGAAAACGTTGTTATCCGGCGATTTACGGTTTTTTCGGGTGTTTGGTTCTCCCGGTCGTCGTCCGGTTTCGCGCGCGCCAACAACCTATTATTTATCTGTTCCGACGATTTTCGTATACGATCGATAATAATACTCGCGCGCGCGCGTCTCGATGACCGGACGACGACGGCGGCGCGCCTTCACCGTGCGCGCGGTAGAAAGTCGACCGTGCGCGCCGAACGACGATGGTCGTCGACGCCAATTGGCCGGACGATAATGGATAGTTGTAAATATTTGAACCGAAAAAAAAAATAAATAATAATATCACAATATTGTGCGCGTTACATTGTACCGCCGCCGTATTCTCCTTCTATATATATATATATATATATATATATATCCGCGTCGGCTCCGGAGATGTGGTGGTGGTGGTGGTGGTGGAGGGGATAGGGAGAATATGTTTTAGGGACCATTTGTCTTGCATTGTGGCGGCCGGTGCAGCTGCTGTTTCTCTTCGTGGAAAAAAAAATGGATATCGTCCGAAGCGCGAGCGCTTATAAAGGTACGCGCTATATATATATATGGATGGGCCCGGGCGTAAATCGACGACAATAATTTATCATTTTGGGCGTGATAAAAACTTGGTAGAAGGCGCACTCGAGAATCCCTCGAAATCGGTGGTTACCGGCGGGGAGGGGTTAGCGGACAATGCGCGCGCGCGTCGTAAAACCGATTCGAATAAATATCTAATACGTCCGGCAGCGTTCGCGTACGAATTCGCTTCGCTGGCGCGCGTGTGTGTGCGTGTGTATTGGGTAGAGGTTACTTCTTTCACGTTGGTGCGGACATCCGACATAAGTCAATCACGTGTTATATATATATACGTATGTTACGTGTTTACGAATACCCTTATAATTACATTAGCGATATGCTACACACACACACATACACACACAAGCGAACGCAAACACACACAGCGAACGCAAACACGATATTTATCCGCACCTGTTTGGTTGTTTTTCATTATTTAACGTACCGTGAACGACGACGGACGTGACTACGGAGAAAAAAATCGATCGGTTTACAGGACGATTAACGTACGTAAACTACTATTCGTGCGTTTCTCCGCGTATTTAGAAATACCCGTCCCGAAATCGATTTATCGCCCGAAAAATGTCCCGAATCATTTTTCGTTCATTCGTCATACCACCGTTTATACATGACGCGCGTAATTCCCCCGATCGCGATATATATATATATATATACACACACTATAACTAGGAATTCGTAGCGTATTTATCTTCGTACCGTTCCGGAGAAGCTTATCGAACGCGTTTTGTCGTACCGTTTTATCGGCGCCGATATTCGTCGTCCGAGAGGACGACTTACGATTAGTTCACGAAACGCCCACGACGTCCGTAAATCCGAATAGCGCGGTAACCGACCGGCAACAACAATCGGTAACGATAAAAACGATTTCCGCGCGGATAAATCGTGGTTCTATATATATATATAACGACGACGGACGCGGTCGATCGTTCTCGTCGAATTACCACGTACGCCGAAATCGGAACGATAGCCGTCGTCGCCGTCGCTTCGATTCTCGGACACGCGGTTTTACAGATCAGCGGGCGGTGAAGAGACGGGGGGGGGGAAATAGCGACGCGACGTAGCCCGTCGTTCGTTCGGTAGTGAAACGAACGATCGGGCCTCGTTTTCTCGCGCGTACCCCCGAAAAACAACGGCCATCGCGTCAAATATTCAATCGTCGAGTATGCAAATCCCGCCGGCGGCTAACCAATAATATTCCGGCGATCCGTCGGACTCGGCGTGGTACGATTAATACCCCTTCCCCCCCGTGTACGCGCGTTCGATATCTCCAACCGGCCGAAAGTTAATCGGACGGCGGACCGCGTCCGGGACGAACGTTGATTGATGATGTTGTTATTACTGTCATAACACGACAGGGATATCGATTTAACCGGACGATAATATGTCACGTTAATTAAACGGTTGACGGCCCGTCCGTCGGATTATTTTTATTAACAATACGCGTATGGGAGCGATATCGTGGACCAGCGTTTTTTTTTTTTTTGGGGGGGGGGTGAGGGAAACGGAAAAAACGCGACTTCGGTCGGGCCCCGTTCGGCCGAGAGACTTTAACGAACGGACACGGGCGAAAACGTTCGTTCGTAATTACGAGCGGCCCGCGCGATTGTTTTGGCTTCGTCGAAATGTGAGAAACGCTCGTTTTTTCGCTCGCCACGCGCCCCCAACGCGTAAACGTTCCCGGCCCGGAAAAACGCGACGAATGTCCGATAAACATCTCAACGGGCCGTACGACAATGGGCGGCTGGTTGTATCGTATCGATAATCCGGATTGTATCGCCCCGCTCGTTCTTCTATAATTTTACGCCGACGAAAAAAAAAGTAACCCCGTACGATTACGGCGCGCGCGCGCAATAATATTATTATACGCGTATCGCGAACACCGTGCCGGCCGACATTCCGGCATTCATTACACCCTTGTCACACTGACAGCGCGCGAATCTGATCGAAAAATCGCCCCCGGGGTCAATTATCCCCGCGATCGTTTTCCACCGACCGAACACTACTACCTTTCGACCACCGAGATCGTCGTCGTCGTCAATCAACTACGGTCGTGACAACGGGCCCAAAAGCCACTCCGTGCACAATACGCGGTGCCGTGGTCATCGCGATCGCGTTTCCCCGCGCCGTTACTATTATCATCTACGACCGTCGCGAATGCCTATCGGGACGTTTATAGACGAGCGAAGTTTTTGTCAAAACACGCCGGGGCGGTTGTTACGCAACAATAGAAACCGACGAAATATGCCTCGGAAAACGCCCCGTCGAGTATCCCCCTACCCGGCCAAACGTACGTTCGAAATCGGGAAAAACCCGATGTTTCCCCGACAGCGATTCGGATTCGTCGGCGATTTGTATACGACGGGCCTACACACTACGTTCGGGCGGCGTCGAAAACGAACGGTTATTATAGACGCGGGGGTATTCCCCCTACGATCTTCGGCGGACCGACACGCGACAACCGTATACCCGGTAACCCGATACGCGAAATTACCGGCGAACGAACGTATCTCGGCTGTACCGGTTAGGTTATACATACGTACACACACACACACACACGTACACATCGCGTTATTTCGGAAAATCCGTTTTGGGCGGGGCTTTGGTTTCAAGGCGATTCGGGCGTCTCGGTGTTTACCCGGCAAAAACAAAACGTATCCGACATTCACCGGGTGTTCAAAAACACCGTATTTACGTCGTCGTCGTCGTTTTTGTCGAACCTGACGTGATTACACGACGGACCGCGCGGCACACGTCCCCACACACGCGCCACTACCCCGCGCGTTGCGAGTCTGGTTTGTAATTATAATACACAAATATATATATATATATATATACGCGTATTATAGACCCTTTGAAAAGACCCCGCGCGGTAACCGCGGCACCGTCGCGGGATGCGAATATTGTTATTACTATGTGACAAGACCAGACGTCGTACACCACCACCCCGCCCTGTGGTATTCTCTACCGTCCCAGCGAGAACCGTTTTCGGTATATACCGTTGGCGGGGCCAACGACGAGGTCGCGGAAAGATCGTCGATGGGGAGGGGAGGGGAAGAAAAGGGAAGAATATTGGGAATAGAAAAGAAAAAAAACCGCGCGATTGTTTTTGTATTTTTACAAAACGAACGTCCACCACGCGCGCATAATATATAAAGACGACAGATATACACGTGTAGGCGTTTCACGACGGATGTCGTTAACGACGACGGTATTCGCCAACACGGCGTGTGTATATAAATATAACCCTAAACATAATATACCATTCCGGTCTCGTAAAATAAATAAAACAGAAAACCTGCGCGAGGAGGACGGAGAAAATACGTACACGCACACGTAAGAGGTTGTTATTTACGACTGGCCCATTGTGCGAATCTTCCCGACGGGCGTAGTGGACACGATAAAATTGTCAATGTCTACCGGGCCGAGCTACCATATATACTAACAACTACTACTACTACTACTACTACTACTACTACTATTACGACTACCACGACTATACACACACACACATACGGGCGTCGTTTACGATATCTATTGAATATTTCGGCCCTTCGATTTCCGCCCCCGACGTTTACACAAACGTCGTAGCGGGGGGAAAAAAAAAACACAAAAAACAATCTTCCCGTCGGAGCGCGCTGGTAAAATTCGTATACGTACGATAAACGCTCCGACGGTGTACGTTACAATACCGAATATTTGCCCGTTTCCGTCTTCTCGTCGGTTTAATGTGGTCCTGTTGTTCCACCACGCTCCGGCCAAAACGTACGGAAATTGGACAACTCGCGCGTACCGTGACGCGTTCCATACCAAACCGTCCGACCGAGACGGAATGACGACTACTAAACGTCCCGGGGGGGGGGGGGCGTTCTCTCGTAATTTTCGTCGGAAACGCGCACACCCACCGCCCGATTGTTTAAACACTCTTTCCGCGTATATTCCTCCGCGTCCGGGGCGCGCAACACTACGCCCCGCCCGCCGTCCGTAAATCGCGCAGTATCGTCGTATTAGTCGCGTTATTAAGGTCCGAAATTTCCCCGCGATATCTTCTAGTCATTGTTGCCCCCTTCCACCCCCGCTGTTGCGCGCGCCACCCTTGTACAACCGCCGCCCGTCTAATTGTATATTTAATTACGACGACGGAATAATGTACGTGTTACTTACGTTCTCGGACGCGGCGGCGGACCTTTTCGGTAATTATTTTTCCGTTCGGTCACGCGTCGCCCCCCCTCCCCCCTCCCCCCGGTAACACGGTAATTAAACGAAAAAGCGTAACCATTGTGTTCCAGCCGCGCGCCGGAAACTTTTAACCCGCGGTGTGTTCTCGCAGCAGCCCCGTCGTCCCAACACCAAACGAGCCCACCCCGAGACGATCACCACGGTACGCGTGACGTAAACGATTTTAATCGCGTATACACACACGAGTATAACTCGAGAACGGCGATATACACCGGCGTTCGTAAACCACCGTAGTTCACGAGTACGGCCTGGTTCCCGATAATTTAGTGTCGTCGGACGGACACTGTACTATCATCACCGCCGCGCTACTTATTTTCGGTTCCGTCACGACGCCGTCCGGCACCAGCGACAACGGCGGCCATCCGAATATCGACGAATCATCGGGCCGAAATCCGCGCCTCGGCGACGCGCGTTGTCGCGCGTTCCGCTACGGGCGAGTCGTCCGACTGCGACCGACGCGAATATACGCGGCGTATTAGACGATTAATATAACGGAACGCGAGCCGGAGTCGCGCGTCCGCCCGGTGTTCGTTCCGTAAAATTCCCGGTGCGAACCGCCGCCGCCGCAGTTTTCGAAACGATAACCGTGTGACACGAGACCGTCCCTCGTAAGTCCGTCGTCCCGGTGGCGGCGGCACACTCGGCGGGACGCCCCAATTT
Source organism: Geopemphigus sp. TES_GeoC_2020 (assembly GCA_025469175.1). Lineage (NCBI taxonomy): Eukaryota > Metazoa > Arthropoda > Insecta > Hemiptera > Aphididae > Geopemphigus > Geopemphigus sp. TES_GeoC_2020. The sequence goes on along the minus strand of JAIPRN010000259.1, from coordinate 7,974 downwards.
CACGGACCGTTGCACCCACCGCGGACGCGCGAAACCGGTACACGTACCGGCTGAGCCGTTTACACCGACCTGACGGTACTGGTCGTACACGCTCTCCACCAGTCGCCGAAATTCGTCCGACATCCGATTCGAGCGCCACGGGTCCTGCTGCTCCATCTCCTCTTCCGTTTTCACGGGCAACGTGACCACCGGCCGGCCGAGTTGTCCGACGCACCGCGCGAACAACACGACCAGCGCTACGGCCAGAACGGTGACCGCCACCGCGAACACGGCCGAAAACGGATCCATGGAACTATACGTACTACGACGGCGGCGGCGACGGTCGACGAACGTTTTCACGCGTATGTTTTATTGTAAACGCGAACGGGTAACCAAACCAACGAGAGTGCGTCAATTGTCCGGCTTACGGGTACATGGAATCGTTGACGGGGTGGGGGGGGGAAAACGTCGAGGAGAATGTATAACGCGATATTCCCCCTCCCCGTCCAAGTTCACGACGAGTGTTTTACCGACGTGATCGTATCCGCGTGCCTCTAACCGCGCGACACGGTCCGTAATCACGGAACGACGGCCGCGGGATGTTACGATAATGTGAACGCGGTAGACTTTTGACGACGGCAGAGAAGAAATTCGTCGGTACGCGCCAACCGGTTTCCGTAACGCGGACGTTGCCGTTCGTCTCGCAGATATCACGGACGTTACTAATACGATTCGTCGAATTTCCTAGTGTCCGTCTCCGGGGCTACTCGTGACGTACCGAACGGTCATTGTTTTTAGACACCCGAACCAACCACCGACAGGGTTTCGCGCGTCAAAACGACCCCGGCGCTACCCCCCCCCCTCGTGGTACGGAGAGACGGCGGATTATTTTCGGACGGCGCGGGAAACATGGCGGCGGTCGGGGCAGACAACGCCGAACGGACCCGGAGGGGGAGGGGGGTAGACAACGGTAACTTATGGCGATAAAAACGGGTATAAAACGCGACACGCGACGACAATAACGTCCGGGACCCGTTACGTCGTGTCGCCGTTGAACCGTAACAAGTGCGCGCGTAAACGACACGGAAACCTCGTCGCGTCCGTGCACGAGTACGCGCGCGCTATATCGTGTTTTCGAAATCTCGTTTTGGCTCCTGTTACACACCGTGAAATACGTTGACGCGCGCGTAATTAATTCCCGTCGCGTACCGTGCGCCGCGCCAGGTAGACGACGACGACGACGACTACTGCAACCGCTATTCGGGCGCGGTGTATACGCGTGGATCGCGTCGGTCCGGAGAAATTCGAAAACGAAACTAGATTTCGCGAACGTCGCCGTTACGTTTCGGAGCCGAGGAATTTCGTCGGTGGCCCAGAAACACGGGATCGCGGGTGCGACGACGTCACGTCGTTTTTGCGCGCGCACGTTTTACTAACCGTTTTCCATTCGGAAGTCGCGAACGAAACGATCGTGTGCGCGCGCGCGCGCACGACGAGATCGTTGCGCGTACCTACACCCCCCCCCGCACACCCACCCAATCACTGTCCGTGGTTTTCGGACGCGTACGACAACGTACGTCCGTTCTACTCGCTGGTCAACGATAACACGGACACGATAACCAGACAGCAATAGTAGTAGTAGTCGTCTACGTCCGTGGACCGAGGGGGGGGTGTCACACCGAAGACACGTTTCTTCTTTTTTCCCCTCCATTTTTCTCCACCGTTCGTCGTTCGCCATTTCGTGGGAACCAAAAACTCTTCCTCCCCCGCCGCGCGTCTACTATATATATATAAATATAAATTTCGTATTAAACGTATACGCGTACGATATATAAATATCGCGAAAGCGAAAATAACGATTGCCGAACGGTCGCGTCGAAACGTTCCGTCAGCGGGAGTGTTCGATAGTTTTGCGTTGTTAGTTACTACTAAGCAGGCCCCCCCCACTCTTAATATTTTATTCGGACGAAAATTGCGCTCGACCGGCTTATTTATATTACGGCGATTTTCGCGTAACGCTCGAAGGTGTGTGTGTGTGTGTGTGTGTGTGTGTGTGTGTGTGTGTGTGTGTGAGAGGGGAAGGGAGGAATTCGCGCGATTTCACGAATCGTACACTGGCACGTGCTGTCCTCCTCCCCTCCTCCCACCGCCGATCAATCGATTACGCCGAACATACCCGTGCCCGTCCCAACTAGCCACGGACACAAAGGATACAGAAAAAAAACACAAAAACGATCCGTACTATTTGAAATCCGTCGGAGTGCCGACCAACAGCGCCGTGTAAACTCGTGGATCGCGGGAGTCGCGGTATATTTATTTTTTTACCCGCCGATAATTAATTACGTATAGTCTCCGCGCCGTCCCCACCCGCGTCAAAATCCTACGTATACACGTGTGTGCGTGTGTGTGTGTAGTATCCGCGTATAAATCATCGACGTGACCACTACAGTCCGGGGGACTCGAGTGGTGAACAGCAGTACGACGAACACAACACGCACGCGGTAGTTATTTATTGCGTCCGCGGTCGTTTCTCATAAATAGCGTCTCCGACCGACTGTTGTGGGGGACGGGTGGGGACGGTGTGGTACACGTACCTGGAGGAGAATCTAACAGCGCGCGTACCCGAGTGTAAAATTTAACGTCGCGCGCGATAAAAATAATTCGAGCCCAAGAGAGCGGATTGGGAGGGCGGGGGGGAGAATTACGCGGCGTTTCTAACGAGATTGAGTTTTTTCGTTCGTGAGGCGACGGCGAACCACCGCGGACGGTTTCCGCGTGTGTCTCCGACAGCGGACGCCGTGGCCGTGTTCGCTCCGTCCTGCAAAACGACGCGCGCCGCGGAGGCGCTCGTCGCGAGCGCCAGAGTTTCCACGCGCTTGGCACGACGGCGCTGTCTAGTCCGAAGGACGCCGGCGGTCGGGCCCGAAGCCTCGCGCTCCTCGTCGCTCCGGTACACGACCGATAATCTCGTGCGCGAGAGAACTACCGTCGCGTCCGAATGACGGGGCGCTTTCGGGCGCGAAACGATTGGCATAAAAACCGTGTTCGCCGCTGGTTTCGTAGCGAAACGCGAGACCAAAAGGCGTGATCGTTTGCCGGACAAAAGGGGTGTCCGCGTTCGTCCGACTGACGGGTATATTTATATTTATATACACTCGTCGTCACAAGCGTTTAGCCGACTACGGTTATTACACAAAACGTTCGGGCGCGGTTCATTTTTCGTCGGAAATTCGATCGCTATTCCGCAAAGACCGCGGTGGAAAAATAAACGTCGTCGGCAGCGCGGAGGACCAACACAATATCGCTCCCCCCGAACTACACAACAGCACGCACGGGGTCGCTGCCGCCTCGCGGGGCGTTTTTGCGGGTTTAGACGTTTCAATAGCCGGGCGTGTAACATAAGCCGTATAATCTCCGGTGTGTACGTTGTGTACGTTGTGTGTGTGTGTGTGTGTGTGTGTGCGCGCTCGCGCGCGCCCGAGTACGTTAAGAAGGCCGCGGTAAAAAAAAAAACCGTAAAGAATACGAGGAAAACGCGAAAGATTTCGAGCGAAAAAAAAACGCCGCCGAGTATTTTTTACGTTTTTCGTGAATTACGCGCCGCCCCGTTTGATTTATTTACCTGGGCATTTATATTGTTGTGCCACCGCGCGTCCTATACGCGTTGTATATATTGTTGCTCTCCTCGTCGACTTCCGCCGTTTACGCAACAACGGTTTCCACTGTTGCGCTACTTACATTCTTTCGCCCTCTCTCTCGTTTCGCGCGAGGGTGTGGGGATCGGCCGTCCGTCGATATTTCGCCCCGTCACAATATTACCGTCCGAATTACGCGCTAATTTCCAAGCGGAAAATTCCCGTCGAGCGTTATCAATAAATCGTACAATCGCGTCGTCCGTTATTATACGGCGGCCGCGACGTTACTATTTGTCCAGCGAAGGTGCGGCGGTATCCTCGTTAAAAACGTACGTAACCGAATGTAGCGATATTCCGAAGTATTCGGTTATTCCGTCCGACGTCCGCGCCCGGAAGAATACCGGTACCGGCCGTTTCCCGTAACGGTCGCGCGTTTAAAGGCCCGTCGGTTCGCGGATTTTCGACGCGTTTCGTTTTTTTTTCACTCGGTCGACGAAACACGTCTCGGTCAATATTGCCGTCGCACTTCGGATCTGTCCATAAACGCGTAGTAGTAGTAGTAGTAGTATCGTACAACGCTGCGTTTCGCCACTGAACACCCCGTCCGCCTTTCGGGGCCGTTCGCGGCCCGAGTACGGGCGTTTAAAAAGCAAAAAAAAATACGAGCAGAGGGCACCGGTGATTTACGACCGCTTTCGCGTCGTTGTTTATTTAGTGTCGCGGAACGACGTTTTATTGCCGCGGCCGTAATGAAGACAACGAGTTTATCAGATCTTATTCGACTGTCAAAGCGCGGTAAATAAAATCGAAATTACGACGCGCGGCGAACATCCCGTATACTCGGGGGTTTTTTCTTCTTATTTTTATTCGTTTCGCCGCGTATTGTTCGACATTTCTCGTACGTCGTCTTATTGGGTGTTGTGCTCGGGCCACGGCGGCGGTTTACCACTGTATATGTAACCTACGTGCGCGCGCGCGGATACGAACAACGTATATCGTCACGACGAGGTGGACAAAAACGCATAGTACGGAAACAATAGTATCTCGTCGATTGGGTAATTTCGCTGGGACGGCGAATCGATATAAACGTTTTACGATTTTGGCGAGTTAATGGTTTTTGTTTTTATATATACACACACACACACACGACACAGTATATTATTTCGCCGTTGCCGGGCGCGTCGAATAGACCGCGAAATTTATATAAAACCGACCGGCGGTCTCGGCGATTGGGTCGTTATTGTTGGCGCGGCCGCGGTGTCCAAAATACCGGCAGCGAACGGAATAACCACCGGCCGTTTGAGGACGCGCGTTGAAACAACACTCGGAAACGTCGTGTCCGTACGACCCTTAAGGGTCCGCTTTTGGCGATTAATCGAGGCGTGTTTACACGTAGTGTTTAATCGTTCCGACAGGTTTAATACGCGTATCATAGAGACGGTCTGGTTTGAGCGACAAGTCGACGCGTCTCCGGGCAAAATCGGTCCACGGGCGAATTAAACGCTCGCGTTTATTTAGTCGCTTATTTGGCTAGTGGTTCGTCTATTGTTACCGAAATAATTCGCGTTCGGAAGTATTTTGAAATTGTTTTATATTGATAAGCAGCTAGCGAGTGTACAAAATGAGTACCAAAGGAAATCGATTTTCCAAAGAGGAAGACGATACACATTAATCAACGAAGTTTCTAACGCTCGACGAAGTCGTCAATTAAACGCTTTCTCGTCATCGTATTAAAACAACACCCCGCCAATTTTCTTCGAGCGAACATTTTATGAATTGCCCTTCGTTTTGTGTACGTTAACGATAACGGCGAAATATCATCATCACCTTGGGCTTCCTCCGAAAGGTATTGCGCCAATACACACCAGTTTACTCGACGTCATTTTTGCGGAAGGGATTCAAAAATACTGACAACCGATTACCAGTGAACAGACCACCAGTTGCGTTTTCAAGCGAGTAAACGCGAACGATTAATCGCCGAAAGCAGAGACCGTACCTTCAATCCCGTAGTCGATTAACGGGCGTTATGGAACGTCGTCGTGACCGGTGCCGCGCCGCGTAGTACTACAATCGTCGCGTACGCGATGATAATAATAAGTACAAAGACGTCGGGCGTGTATAATACGCGTAACGCCGGAACAGATTGTTCGCGTTTTTTCCCCTCGAAATGCCCGAAACGAGCCAATAATAACAACAACGGCGACAGCGCCAGCCAACACAACGACAATAATAGCCGCGTTACGGAAATTACGATTTAAATATACGGGCGAGGAGTCGATCGATCGATAACGAGGGGCCGCGAGCTACTACCGGCGGTAGAGGAGGTACGAAGCCAAACGACAAACATCTGTTTTGTACGAAAACGGCCGACGGACGTTTTGTTGATCTAGCGGCTCGTGCCACCGGCGGAACGACGCGCAGCTAACATAACACCGCGGCCTTTCGGATTATACGGTTCTAGTGTAACCGGCGCGTTAACCTCGTACGTGTCCGGAATAGCCGGTGTTATTTTCGGCGAACCGACCGAATAATGTCGCCGGTAAGCTGACGGACGACAAACGGGCGACGAAGAGGAAACGCGCGACGGAAATCGTATTATTGTTCGGCGGACTAATTCGTGTCGGGGAAACGGTAGCGCGGTGTAACTGTGCGTCGGAAATCGCCCCGGGACCGTCGGAAGTGGTCGGTAACAGAGAGAACGAACGAAAAAAACGTCACTGACGAACTCGTTTTACGCACGTATTGGTCCGATCTTCGTTTAAATCACACGCCCATCGTCGCCACGGGCGTGTTCGCGGCCACCGTTGGAGTTGAAAACGGCGGCGGTGGCGGAGAAAAATAAATAATGGGAAAAAAGAACGAGCCTCTTATCGGAAGCGCACAACAAGTGTCGGGCGCGTATACCGTATTATTATCGTACCCTCGGGCCCGTACGTAAACACACGCGCGTACACGTACGCGATTAACACGTATATATATATCTCTGGCGTACACAAACGGGCCCGTCTATTACACAGTAATAACGCCTTCTTCTCGCCTTGTTTTACTCACGAATTAGCCTAATTGCCCGGTGATGTATCATCGTTCGTTGAGGGGCCGCCGCCGTTGATATCCCCGATAGCCGCCCGGAGGGTATGGGGCGCGGGTACCGAAGGACTCTACCTGTGACGGGGACGGGTAATATAATTACGCGCGCCTACGCCGGGACGCACGGGAGAACGCCCCGCGGGACCGCGGCGGTTTAAAAATCAATTACCGCGAGAAAACCGCGGCGGTTTTCGTTTTTACTTTTCTCCGGGCGCGCTCGATGCACACAATACGACGGCACGGACGGGGGGGTACTTATCGACGTAGGAGGTCGGGGGGAGGAACGGTGACGAATTTTCAATATTTTCGGCGAATGAAATGCCCTCTCGCGATGACCGAAGCTAGAAGAGAATTGCCCGAGACAAGTTCCGCCGCAAGACGAAAACGAAAATGTTCGTCGTCGGATGTATATATATAAATTACGTACGCGTATTCGGACGGTTCAATTTACGTTTGTAACGTCGAAAAGAGGCGTCACTTTTTTCCGGCCGTCCTTCGTTCCGTTTTCTTTCAACTCCTCCATCCGGCCCCGGTCCCGTTCGGACGGGCTGCGACGAAAAGCCACCAAGTACGGGTCCGCGTGAGACGCGCGCTACGACGTTTTCTATCGTTTCGAGATTCGCCGATTATATTTCCGTCGGTTTTCGCCACACGGTTGCCGCGGTCTCACCACTATCCTGTGGTAGGTAACCGTCATCGGCGGGAGATAATTCCTAACCTAACCGTTACGGTCGCGCGAATAGGGTACGGAGCCGACAGATATCGACCGACTAATCACGGAACGGTTCGTATTTTCGGTATTACGTTTGATCGGTTATCGGACGTTTCGGTAAATAATTACGAACACGCGAACTCCGATATATATATCATCATCGTCATCCTCGTCTTATTCCCATCTATTTGGGGTCGGCCACCTTAGTCTTAAACCTCCATTTTCCCCGATCTCCCACATCCTCGACGCACACACCAGCAATCCTCATATCCTCCTCAATCGTGTTTAGCCACTTCTTCTTTGGTCTTCCTCTTCCTTCCACACTCAATTTCATAACTGTTCCTACTGCTTTTGAATCTTCTCTCCTCATAATATGCCCAAACCAAGTCTATTCTCCCTCATTTTATCCATAATTGCCGCTACTCCTAAGCTTCCTCTTATATATTCATTTCTTATCCTATCTTCTCTTGTCAACCCACTCATCCACCTAAGCATTCTCATCTCGGCTACGCTCATTTTCTGTTCCATTTTCTTATTCATACGATATATATATACACCAAG
>JAIPRN010000258.1:457-101683 GCA_025469175.1 Geopemphigus sp. TES_GeoC_2020 | reverse complement strand
GAAAATGGCGGCGTATAGACATTTCTCGAATAACGTACGGCGAACGTGCGTCAATTATTGCGCGACACGTCCAAGCGCCGGTCGGACGAAAATGTCGCCCTAACCCGGTTCGTGTGTGACGCGTTTACGGGGACCACTGGAAAAACGTCGAAAAACCGCGTCGGACGAGAATCAAATGGCGCCGGGCGTTACTACGGTGGATCCGCAAACGCGTAACGTAATCCCGTAGACGAGACGGCACTTAAATCCTGTCGCGAATCGCACGTCGTTATGGTGTGATTTCGGTATGTTCGCTATGTTTTCGGGCGGTTCGCTTCGCGCTCGTTTATTTAAAAAGTGTCCCCCTCCCCCTTCCAATCATTCCTCCGAGCCGTGGCGAGTAGTCCAAAACCGTCGCGAACAACCACCCGACGCGCGCAACGCAAATATACGTATCAGGTAGTGGCCGTACTCGGCCGGTTGTGGTCTTCGTACAGAACCCCCCCACAAGGGCTATGGGTCGGACGGATTTCGGAGGAACGGCGCGATAAAGTGGTTAACCTGTAACGGGCGCTCGGACGTTCCACGCGGTTCCCGGCGATTTCGAAACATCGACGGCGCGCGTCCGGGCGGTCGGTGGACGGACTCGATCGGAAACGGCCGGCGCTAATATTCGGCCCGTTCATTCGTCGACCTTAATTTTCGGCGTCGCCGGAATTCTTTATGGAAACGTAACGTAATCACCGCGCTCAATTCTCCGCGCGGGCGTTTGATGTTTGCCGGGGACGACACGAAAGCGGGCTGGGGGGGAGGAAGAAACGATTTGGGAATAAATTAACGTCCAATAGCGTTCGAATTCCAGTCGCGCGCACTATACATACCTATAGCGTACCGGACGACGACAAAGAAGTAGTTATTTTTTTTGTTTTTTATTTAGCCACGACGCATTCGTTGTTTTAAATTCGACGAGAATTTACAATTTATCGAGTGGCGGACGAAATCGCTTTTTCACGACGCGCGGTGTTCGCGAGCCGACGATGTTCCTTCGGTGTACGAATATGTTACGAAATACGAACGCGAATTGGTTATCCTTTGCCCGCGCGTTTCGGCAATTCGACGCCCGGAGGGTGAACGGCGTCAGTATTCAATATCCAATTATCGCGCGCGTTCCCGCGATAAGCCGAGGGAGATACTAACGCATATTTCGGTTCCCGAAACGTATTAGTCGCCGGACTAATAAAACGGAAAATTGTTTCAAGGTCCGCCGAACAAAAAATGTTGAAATTAAAACGAATTCCGTTCGACGAACCTTGAAACGTCAAACATTGCTGAGATTCCGCGTGATTCGTAATTTTTATATTTAGAACGGCGCCGTCGATTCGGCGATTAACGGATAATTGAAATAGCGAACAATTACGGGCTACCGCTAATAACGATATTCGAATGACACGCTCGTTCGGTGCACGCGCGCGTACGCGGTATGTGGTGTGTCGCGTATTCGATTTTGATTATCGAAAATCAAAAGGGTACAAATCAAAAGAAGCGAAACGACATTAAGTGGCGTCGATTAAAACGAATCGCGTAATATACGAGCGCGTTTCGTTCAAAAAACGTGTGTCCGTCCCAAGTAACTACTAGCCAGGGGGAATACTAAAAAAATAAAAAACCGACCGTACTTAAGCCAATCGAAAAACGAAAACTCCATAATAGACGTTCGAAAAAGGCTTCTTTTTTTCGTCGTGACGAAGGAAACGTCGACGCCGTCTTAAGTACGCTTAATCCTCTTAAGTTCAGCCAACATCCGATTCCGAGTCTTACGCCCCGGGACAGTGACGAATTGTCGGTCGTCCACTCCCTACAGTGTTCCGTCATCCGACATCATCCATTTCGGTCCGTCTTCTCCCTCTTTTTTCATTACCCGCCCGGACTTACGCAGTCAGTCATCCATCCCGTTCGTGTACCACCACCACCACCACCACCACCACCGCCACTACCGTCACCGTCCTCAGTTTTTTTTTTTTTATATTCACTCGGTCGCGCGCTACACAATTAACTCGCTCGCCCGTCGCGACACCGTGGCCGAAACGTACTCGGACGCGTTCATTGTACGACGCACGTTCGTATCAGCGGTTATCGGGCACGACGTCCGGTGGTCGTCCTCCGGCCCGCATTACCTAACGGACGGGCGACGACCAAAACAAAAACGAAAACGCACGAATAACCCGAGGACAGAAGTAAACGTTCCCGAGTGTTTTTCTGAACGGACAATGTCGCGATTGGCCAAATACCGTAGCGCGATCAACGCGATGTTTCCGTTTCCGAACGGCTTAGATTGTTTCGCGTAGAGAAACACACACGTCGCCGCCACCGGTGACGATTAATTCTCGTTTGTAATTTCGACACGTCCGCTTGTTGCGCATACGAGACCGGTTCTTTCCGGTTGCCACACACACGCATATTACACACACGCACACGCGCAAACGTGTACATATATTACGCGACCGTTTCCCTTTCGTTTTACATATTTCGGTTGCCAATAATTCGCACCGGGGAAAAAATAAGAAGGGGGCCGCGCCCCGACGTCCGGAGAAAAGGTCACCCGAAGTCTCCTCCTCGCGCTCTTCCCACTCTTCCCGTCCCGTCCGTGTGTCTCGCTCGTCTCTCACAGCCCCCTCCTGCAACAGCAGCCGCAGCGGCATCGTAGTGTGTCTGGTCGTCTAGACAGATCGATATTATTTCGTATATATGCACTCGGCGGCCTCGGGGAGTAGGGGTCGTCCCGTCTCTTTTATTTTACTTTTTTTTTTTGCTATCGGGACCACGTCCGAGCGTCGGCGAAAATGGGAAGGGACCGCGCGATAACGTCAAACGCCGGACTGTGTATTCGACGGCCCGGCCCATTACATTGGGGGGGGGTGTTTCGAAAACGATCAGAGATCGGAATCGTCGAGTCGATTAAAAACGAAAAACGAAAAAACGACGAATACCGTAACCCGAGGCGAACCAATTTACGAAAGTGTTAATACTCTTTAGGGATTGCACGGGTTTCGCGTATAATTCCTATTAATTGGCGAATGGGGGGGGAAATGCGTTCGACGAGCGATTTTTATTCCATCTATCGCGGACGCTCGAACTCGGTTTGGTTTTTCGTACCGGCGTAGTGACGTGTTTCACGGTAGGACTATACGCCGCACGAGGTTAGCAGTCACGACGAAGTAAAAAACGTACGGTTGTCGAAGTTTACCGATCGGGACGTAAAAATAATAACTGCGGATATCTTATTTTTTATCGCGACCAAGGACGTATTTTTTAGGAATTCGCGTTATCCGCCGCAGCCGACTACCGAAATCTAATACCTATAACACAATGGCACGTCGAAAACCTGTTTTCAAACGCGAACGCTTAATTCTACGATTCACTAGCGGGGTTATGTAAAAATTGGCCCTAAAAAAACAGCGCTAAAAAAGGAACAACCATAATACGTTCGTTTTGTACGGGACCACGACCATTGTTGTGAGCGCGTCGATGCCGCGAATAAATCGGAAAACCCGACCGTATACGTTATCGATGGCGCGTAAGAGGAGAAAGGAAACGTGCGGAAAGGAACGCGGCGTTTCGGGAATTTGAAAACTCGGAGTTTCACTCGTTTCCGCGCGTACGACGATCGCGTCGCCGCCTATTATGCCGTCGCGATCGGCTTTTGACGACACGAAATAAATACGAACGATATATACTCGCCGCGACGTTCTCCGACTCGGCGCGGTTAATTAGCCAATTATCGCGACGGGAATTCAAACAATTCGGCACCGAAAATTAATTCCGAACGGACACGCGCCTCCGAAGGCCAATTGGAACGGTCAGGCAGAACCTCCCCTGATTTTCACGTAAAAAGCTTAACGTGTGGCGACGACGATTTCGTGTAAATTGATCGCACGCGGTCACCGTCGCCGTGTAACGATTCGCCGGGCACCGGTTGTCGTTATTATTGTCGCTGTTGTACGCATTCGGCGGCCCGTTTGCGTTTCCTCGTGGCGTAAACGTTTCTCGTACGTAAAGAACGGGTCGGACGTTTTTTTTGGAAACGACGCCCGTCCGCGGCTCGTGTTCGTTTCGTCGCCGCATCGGTTTGTCCCGAAACGTTCGGAAACTGCGCGTACGACATCGTACGTCTTGAACGATACACAGGCGAACCGTAGCGCGACGTACGCATGTTGGCCGACGGTCGCCCGTCGTCGTTCGAGATGGACAGCGCGCGTACTTGAGCGGGCGTAACCGACAACGGCCCGCGGCGTCCAAAAGTCGCGCGATTTTCCGCCGGACGTTTACTCGCGAACGGTAATTCGGAAATTCGGTCGCTCGCGTCAACGGTCGGACACGGCGAGATTACCGACCGTAAGCGCCGTATCCGGCGGCTGTATTCGAATTGCTAACCGTGCCGGCCGAGCCGAACAAACGCCGTCGGGTCGCCTTCGAAACATTCCAACCCGACAGACGACAGTCGTACGTATGCGTAAGTCGTTGCATACGGACGTCTACTACGTTTATTATTCAAAGCCGCGTAATAAAACTGGACCAAATCGCGGAACAAGGTCTCGTACCGCGCGGACACGCGTAACGACACTACGCGGCGGTCTAGATACGCGGGCATGTGCACTACTCGTTTCCGTCGTTGGATTTTCAAACCGCGTAATCGAGTTCCGCGACGGAAAGTCCAACCATTCCTCTTCCTAGCCACGTGCCCCCCCCCACGGGTTAACAAATAATAACACAAATTACTCGGAACGAAGTGGGGGGAGGGACGTTCGCGCGTATCTAATACGTACAAAACTTCGGCGCGCCAAATGTCGTTCGACGGTCGGACGCGCGATTAAAGAATAACGATAATAACGACCCCCGGGGGCGGCGCTTCTCTCGTTCGCCCGCGGCCCGCGACGGTTAATCTCGCCGATCGTCTTAAAAGTTTCCCGACGAACAATCGCCGGCAAAACGTTCGTAATCTCGCACGAAAATTGCGTGTACCGCACACCATAACGTATGCACACAAACGGGACGCGAATACGTCCGTATTATACTCGCGCGCGTCGTTGTTGTAGGTTACGGAATATGACGTCCGACGTTTTCACTATCGTCGAAACGGTTCGGCCGTTACGGCCAGTAAACGTATTCGACGGGCTTTCGGTTTTCGTTCGTTCGCGACGAGTACCACTGGTATTGCGGCGTCGTTGATTCGGCAGCGAGCGGACTAGCAACGGTTTTCGTTCCGCGACAGAAGACGTTTTGTGATCGTGCGCGTGAAACTTGGACGATTGCGACAAACGCACGAAAACGGTACGTTGAAAATAACGCGTGGATAAACGTGGCGAACGAATATCGTTAGAAAATAATTAGTCGCGCGAGAAAACCAGCGGCCGATGAACGGTTTTTTATTTACGGACACAAGCGGCGGAGTCAACTCGAGTATTGACGTAATTTAAAGGTAACTCAACGGCGATCGCACTCCGAAGGTATTCGGCAGCCGGACAGGAGAAAATTGAACGCCAAAGAGATTACGAATCTCTTCGACACCGTGACGGGCACGTGCGTAAAGGAGATCGCGAATATCGTAAACGACCTTTTTATTATTTTTGGCGCCGTTCCGTTCGGTACACGTCATTATTTCCCGCGCCTCAAAGTTGAGTACGGCCGTCCGTCCACGTTTGTCTACGTATTTTCGCTCGCGCCGGCGTAGTGAAATTCTCCTATATGGAGAGGAGCGCGCTAAACGTTTCTTTCAAATTTCGATTTGTCCCGACGCCCAATTCTATATGTACATGTTTACCCGGACGCCGTCTAACCGCTTTATTACGCCGTAGTCGCGTTTTAATCGAGTTTTCGTCGACGTCGCGCCCCTAACCCACCGACGTACGTCGAACGTTCGGTAGTACGTTCTCGGGCCGAATTATTTTCGTACCATTTACCGACCGACGTTTCGAATCGATCGCGCGCGTAAGCCGTCGACGTCTGACCGGCGCCCCGTACAAACGGTCGTCACTGGTGCGTACGGTAGGTTTGTAAAACGATCTCGTCGCAAAGGTACTTTAATAACGACGGCGGACGATTGCGTTTCAATCGGGGGGAACAAAAAGCAAACAATCCACAAAGTCCGTCCTGTATCCCGTTTTTCATTTGTTCGAACTAAACGTCGTGTTTACGACGCGTCGTAAATATTCCTACGGAATATGATCGTTTGTTTCTCGACGGATCGCGAAAGTACAACGGCGGCGGTGCGCGACGTCGGTTCCCCCCCAACCCGAACACGCGACGAATAATTCGTCCGTTACACGGCGGCCGGCTAGCTCGCGGTCGATTAGGCCCGGCGAAATTAACGCCGGCGGGCCAAGGGGCCGAACGTCGCTCGCGCCGTCGGGTACGCTATGATAAATTCACGGCGAGAAATACGTCCGGGATCGTTTCGGCGCTTTTATTATACGGCGCGCGCGTAATCGTTTTACACAATTCGTGTCACGGGACGATTATTATCAGCGCCCGACCGCCACTAGTCGAACCGTTCTCAATTTTCAATCTGGAATTTCGGTCGTAATTATCACGCCGAAGTTCGCCCGTTTCGCGGGGCCGACATTGAAGGGTTGGCGCGGCGGAACTTTCCGACCGGACACGTACGTACACACCAACACGACATCTATACGGTTATTCCGGCTCTGCGGTTGACGCGTCTTTATTAATGTTGCGACGGGCGCGGGTTAGAATTTCGCGCGCTCCACTAAACACGTAACGTTAATGGCGGGCACCTCCCGTCCCGATTACGAATCTCGAAAAACGTCCACCCGTTCCCATCGAAACGAAACAACTCGGTATTGCCGCGAACGACGTAACAGTTATTCGCCGACGCGATATCCAAACGGATTGTCCGGCGTCGTTGCGCCCGTCGATCGTTCAACGCGGCCCGTTCGCCGAAAACCGAACGCCGCACGGTACGTCGGGTCCGACTCCGCGACGGCCATCGGTGGTCGACATTTTTCGGATTCCTCGTCGGATCCGCACGCACGCCGATACCGCGTATCGCCGTGGCAGGGTGCGGTGGGGTGTATGTGTGTGTGTGTGTGTGTGGGGGGGAGGAATAGACACGTCGAAGGTTGAATTTATACAATTTTTTTTTTTCGGTCGCTTTTTTCCGCCGCCGTCACCGCAGCTGCTGCTGCCAGTTCGTTTCCTTTGTCTTTCCCTCCCTATCCGTAGTGCGCCGTCTGCGGAATGCGGTCCTCCGAAAATGGTCAACCCGTGAGCGCGCCGTACCGCCGTGTACGGTCTAGTGGCGTGCGTACCTACAGGATTCGCGCGGACGCGAAACCAAACTAGTAATCGCGGCGACGATTACGGCGACTAGCGCTTGAGGAGTCGTCGTCGTCGTCGTCTCGGCGAGGGACACGAGGAGAGACGGCCGAACGGGCTGCGGAAACCTCTAGACGTTTTGCATTTTTGCCCAGACAACCTCGGACCGATTACGGCAAATTAGTCGGCCGGCGGTCGCCTATGGGCCTGTTATTAGCGTCGTCGATGCGGTCGCTCCGTGCGCGCAACTCCCACAACGGCGGCGGCGATACATTCTACGGTTCGGCGAGGCATAAAAGAAAAAAAAACAACCGATACCGAAGACAACGTTCACGTCCGAGCGTCGTCAATCATTTATCGGAGACGCGCGGCCTCTGTACACCGTGTACAAACATCTGACCATTACGTTTGTACGGTATACAGAGCGTGCCTTACGTTTGGTCGTTGGAGATGGTTTTCCGTTTGTTTTTTTTTGTTTCGTTGACGGAACGAAAAAACGCGACCGATTTATATTCGTCTTATTTTTTTATTCTACGATAATTAAAAATTGTTCGAATCGCGGGGGTGTTCCGACCAAAAGCGAAAAAATCAACCTCGTTTTTCGTCGAAGCGTCGTTTTTTTTTTTTTTTGTATTAAACACCCGTAGCGTTTATTTTTCTGTAAAATTTTCGCGCCCGGAATTCGCCATTTGAGTTCGACACTTTACGAACCCACACGATCGTTTGTTGAAAGTTCGAAATTGTACAAAACGAGCAAATGAAATAGTATAAAAAACAATCGCTTCCGCCGAAACGACCGGAATACGTTGAACGTAATCGGGTTCGGTTTATCGAAACGAGTACAATTTTATCGATTGACGGAATAAAAATAATTCCCGGGCAAAACGGAGTTATCCCGGTGGTTAGTGAAGTAATGAACCGTAATAATCGGCGCTATAAACGCTAAACGATTCGATTAAATTGAAACGTACGAACGGAAAGAAGAAGAAAGTAAATTATCGCGTCAGTACCGCCCGCGTGTAAAACGTAAAACTTTGTCGATGAAAAATTGTGCCCCCCCCCAAAAAAAAAAAAAACAAAACAAAACGCCTATTTCCTTGGTTTCGTCGAAATTCCATTTCATCGCCCAAAACAAAATTAATCTCGCGTACAAGACAACAATGCGACACACTCTGTATACTTGGTACGATATACGCCGCACCGGCGACCGGTCTAGATTCTAAGTTGCGCGCGACTTCCGGTACGTACCTACGTAGCCAGGTACGTATAGGTAGCCTACCTACCTACCTACCCCGGCCCGCGGGCGGCAGCATTCCGTACGCGCGTGACAGCCGATCGCCGGCGGCGAGTACGATACGCGCCGTACAAAAATATACGTAAAATCCGACGAACCGTACCGCGCCAAGGAATTCATTACGCGTATTCGTCGCGCGTGTAGTTCCTCGGGTTCCGCGGAACAATTTTTACCACGTCTAACCAACGGACGAACGTAAATCACGAATATCGTAAGTTCGGCCGATGTACGGCCGTTTTCGCGCGATAAAAGCGAAAAGAATTTGGAGTTCGTAATTAAAATAGTATTTTCGCCGAGCAAATACGTTTTTGATTTCTCGTGTACTGGACGCGCGTATACCGTTTGGACGAACGGTTGATTCGTTCGCACACTTTACGAGCGTAAAATTTACTTTTTCGGGCGTTATTAAACGACGTCGGGAGCGCGCAATTTGTTCCGACGTTATCGGTCACGTGCGACCTGTGTTTTCTCGTCCGATTCGACGCGTATTTTTTTATTAATAATATTAAGTTTTTTTATTCCGCCTTCAAACGGGGCCCAATCGTCGTCGTTCAACGGTGTTTCGCCGTTACGTCCTCCGTCTTCCAAAATCGTCTCTGTCTCGCCCTCGAGTCTACGAACGTACAAGGTCGTTACGTCCAGGCGCCCGACGAATTGAAAATTCGTCAAATTTCCGGCGACACGCCGCAACGACGGTCTGTTTTCGTTCCCGGTGACGTTACCCGGGTCGGAGTTGGTTTCGTTTCGCCGGGAAACGTACGTAGGTTCGACGGTTTTCAAAGGCTAAACGTCCGGACGTTTTCCGACTTCGGGGGCGAAGTTTCCGTCTCTACGACGACCGGCCGTTAAATATCACCGTTCGTTTCGGCGATTGTTCGCGCGCGACGGACGACATACAAGCGATCGATCTTGCCCGTACCCGCCGACATTTGGCGCGTACGGTACGTTCGCGCGTTTCCCGAGTGGGGACGTCCCCTCGATCGCCGTTCGTTTTTCGACGGAAACGCAAACCGGAACGGAGACGATTATGGGTGGTAAAAACGAAATAAAACGGCCCGACTAATCGTCGGAAATTTCGGGACAGTTTCGTTTAAACGTCCGGGCCGAATGGCGGCCGCCGTAACGTAGCTCGCTATGGGCCGTACATTATACGGACTTTCGACGGAAACGTTCGAAACACGCGTAATCCGCGACGTGCTCGTGACCGCGGAAATTCGAAGCGTAGTTCGCGTCCGCAGTAATCGACCTAAACGGCGTTTGCAACAGCCGCGGATACGGGCGTGGAGTGTTTGCCCGATCGGAGCGGACCGGCGTTAAATATTCGAGAGGAGGATCATTTCGGCGTTACGAACGAACAAAGACGTGCTCGGAGATTCCGTCGTAACGAAATTTGAATACAATGAGGCGAAAAATACGCGGGAACAATGGGAACGGCGTCCGTATTTAAATTCCGTTTCTCGCGCAGCGATATATTCGGGTCAGTCCTATTCCGTCGGCGCCGACCGTCGTTAACGTTGTTAACGCCGGGTCCCGGAAAGAGCGGACAGTTCGCGTGTTTCGGTTAGGTATTTCGCGCTCCGTCCGTGGCGTTTTCGTTCGTTCGATTTTGTCTGTTGGTCGACGCGGTATTCTAATCACATTCGAAACGCGGAGAAAATGCTCGCTCGACGCTAACCTATGCACGCCGCGCCACGTACGACGAACCCTCCAACCCGAGAACGTGACTAGTTTATAGTTGGAATATCGTCATACTACACACTCGTGTGTGTGTGTATATATATTTAGTACACGCGTGTTATGTTCATAGTACACACACACACACACACACAGGTGTATAATATATACAGTACGTCCGAGTGCGCGCGCGCGCGTAAGCACGTTCGTTTTATGCACAAACCCGTCGAAGTTGACGTATAAACTAGCGGGTACGTAGGATTAAGTAATAAATTCGACGAAAACGTCGTTCAAGTGGTTCGATCGAACCGTTTAACCGTTTACGGGGAGGCACGCGGCGTAAATCAAATCGCTTCTACACGTCAGCGGCGCCGTAACGCGGCCGTTTATCCATCCCGGGGTAACTATTTCGATCGTTAGCGCGACAGTTCGGGGCGGATCGTTCGCCGATCGTCGTCGTCGTCCGGTCGCGTACACGCAAATCGATTTCCGTTCGTATACTTTCTGGCGTCTATCTCGGACTCTATAGCTCCAGGGACGTTTCGCCGAGGGAACCGTCGCTGGCGGTTGGCCGACATCCGAACGGATTCGTATCGCGCTAGTTGAATTCACTACACGCCGACGGACACACGTTGTAAGAGATTTCGGTAATCATTCGCGGACGGCGATCGCGTTACAATACGCGCGCGTCTCGGCAAAGCGGGTCGTCAAATTTTCTATATATTTTCCAAACGTCGACGACGTTTTCCCGAATAAAAACCGAACACGTGTCCTAAACGATCGAACGTTTATTTTTACTCCGGAGTCGTTCGATCAGGTCGTCGTTCGATTAATACGGTTCGCTTGGTGCGCCGTCACCCGTCGTAAGTGACGTGTAATAATTACGACGAACGGTTGTAGTTATCGATTCGGATCCGCGCGGTCCGTATTCGTTTTACATTCGATACTAGACGGGCGAGAACTTCGTGAAAAGTTTATGGTAGTCTCGACGTCGGTTCGTATTATGCGCGGGATATTCGACCCTTTTTATCTACCCTCGTCTGTATCGATTCGGTTTACGACGGCAGGGACACGCATAAATAGGTCTTCCTAGAGGGTCGTCCGCGCACCGTTTTCGAAAATAAGACGAGACTACGTTTTACGAAACGGACCTCGTTGGTTATAACGGTAATAGGTACCGGCAAGTTGCCGGTGTACCAATAAGCCGATCGGCGTAAATAGAATATGGCCGACGGCGGAAAGTATCGTCGCGATAACGCCGATAACTAACCGTAATTATATAACGTGATTGAAGAGCGTCGACGAACCGGCGTCGTGGCCAGTACCGAAATCGTGCCAAAATCGAGAAGTCGTACGGATAGAACGAATTTCCGTTTCGGCCGGATTCGTATCGTTTTATTAAGGTCGAAGGATTTTCGAAAATTCTCGTACCGGTAATACGGTTACGCTATTGCGTTCGGGCCCACGTCGCTATCACAACCGTGGTGGCACATTGTACGAGATAAATTGCGAAATCGGATATTTCGACACGACTACGAATGGGGGGGGGGTACGCGATATACGATTTCGAATTTCAATTTTCGAAATTCGATTTCTAATTTCTACCGTTGTTCGATTCGTATTGTACGCGCGACGGGTGTACGTCAGCGAATTCTATCGTAACGAACACCGTACATTTTTTTTTATCGGTCGTTTGTTCGCAAAAACTTTCCTCGGGTTTTGTAACGTTTATTCGGTAAAAAGAAGAACCAGTTTGGTAGCGTTTTTTATGTTTCTTCGAAACGTTTCCTTCCACCCTACCACTCGAAAACCCCGAATTTTGAAACATCCTGTGTGGTTCGCGTACTTATAAAAACGAGTACGGGCCGCTTGTAAAATGGGAACGGCGTAGGAACGAACGCGACCGGTAGTACACCTGGAAATATACGACTGCGCGTTGTAAATTTTATTCATGTCGCAATTATACCTATTTTATGTCCGTAACGGGAGAACGAATTAAACGAGCTCGAATAAACCCCCACCCCTCTCCCCCTCGTTATACGGGCCAACTCGTTAACAATTAATTTCGGCTAGAAAACGTTCGCGTTTCCGTTCGTTCGATTGTTACCATTTTTCAAAAACGCTCCTACGGTCCGACGAAGCGGTTGTTACTTTATTTGTCGGTAACGCGTCACTTCGGTTTCGGTCAAGGTGTCGCGAAATCAATTATCGGGAAAACGAACGGACTGTTAAAACGGTCGGCGAATACGTAACGAAAACGCGACTTGCCGGTGCTCTCTATTATCTGGTCCTTCTTTGTTTGGGAAAAGTCCCCGTGCGGGCCGGCGGACGCGAGACAGCAGTGACAAAGCGAAGAAGAGAAAATACGATAACGAAACCCGTCGATTTTTTTAACGTAATAGTAACGACGTCGTGGTAGCGGCGACGAGGGGCGTACGAAACAGAATATCGACGAGCCGTTACAATTCGCGCTTCGCGAAACTCGCGACAAGCGTGCGGCTGGTCCGGCGGTTCGTTCGCGAATACCGCGGCGCGGACGTTAAGAACCATCGGCGGACGTACTATGGGCGTCGATAATTTGTCGGTCGCCGCGTCTTCGGTAGTCGAGGTTTACGTTGATTTATGTCGGCGACCTATTTGGATGGATGGATGGATGGACCGGGCCGCCGGACGGGAAACGCGCGATCACTGGTGACCGTTACGCGGGTTGGCGTACGTTCGATACACCTTCGGCGGCGGGTGCGTAACACGACCGTGCGGTATTCGGTCGGCGGCGTAACGTTCGTCGTTTGCGGGCGAGAGGGAACGGTGGCGGCGACGAAGGATTTACGAACGGAATAACCTTTCGGCCTTTCCTCGCACGTGATACGCGCCCGAAATAACGCGGCCGTAATTCGATATTTTCGATTGCCGAGCGGAGGAGGTCAAGTTCCGAGACGGGCCCGTTAACGTTCGGCCCGCGTAATTTAATTGATTATCGATGCACGTTAATGACGCGGGAGTGTCGGAGCGATTAGAGGACGCTTATTGGAATAACTAAAACAGATAGCGGGGTACATCTGTTTTTCTCCTAAAACAGAAAAATCGTTTCGTCGTTTTCGCGTAGCGAACACCTCCTAACCTAACCGATTCGGGGCGAGTAGTATATTATTTTTCGATCGAACGGTTCCCTTTTTCAATTAACGCGATACGAACGCGGGCTATTAATACGCGTAGACCTATTTACCGAATGATTAGCGCGCGCGCGGTAAACGATAACGACGCGGCCATTATTGAACGGGCAATAACGCGTAACGAAATCGCGTTGGCCCGTTGTTCGATTATCGAAATATTCGCGCGTTCGTTTCGCCCGTAGAAAACCGTACGTCGAGTTGCGTGTACCACTCGATAGGAATAATTGTATACGAACACAATACTATCGTTGTGTCGACGATTAACTACTACCGTTCGTGAATGAATAAATACGCGTACCATGTATACACACAACACGCGCGCGAGTAGTGTTACGTAATTTTTTTCAAATTTTTATTACGGTTCCAATTGAATCGAATTTAACGAGCGTAATTAAACCGATCACGTATCGAACGTAATGGACACGATCAATAGTGATTTTCGTTTCGTTAGGGCACGGTGCACAATTAACGAATAACCAGTTTTTAAAGGCCATTTTCGGCGACTTTCTATTTTAATATTTAATTAGGCTACGATTCTAATTGATATTCTATCGTTACTTCCAAAAAAAAAACGTCGCGAGTTTTTTCGGCGGAATAACGTGTACGTGTCGATAATATCGTATTATATATATAAGTATATTCGTTTTATTACCAATGGTAATAATCGTCGGTGTAATTCCCACGATAATTTTTGACGGAAGACGGGTGTTTTTTATTTTTTAACGAATATCCCGGAACGGTGGCGGCGTACTCTAGTAAACCATTCTTAAAAGGACGGGACGGGGCCAAAACTGTTTTACCGCGCCATACGATATCCGATAAAACGAAATTCCGATCAGTTTGTTTCGTACGGTAACGATTAACGTTCAATTAATTGTTACACGCTCGTTAGTAGCATATTAACGCGAAACTTTCAAAGATTAACGCTCGTTATCGCGGCCTCGGCTGTACGCGCGGGTGTTCCACTAATTAAACGTTTCTCGTTCGTCCGTCGGGTTTCGTCGTCGGTAATTTAAAACAATTTCTATTTATAGAGTCGCTGGTTTTCGCGAACACGGAATACCAATGTCCGCCGAATAGGTCCTGCCGATTGGCGATACGGGACGACGGCTTAGAACGATATTGGCGAGTTTCGCGGGTAAATCAGACGGGACCGTTGGGTGGGTCGACGAGGTCCGTGCACGGCCGCGGCGGACGTGGACCGTCGACTTACTGACAGCGGGACGCGCGGCGGAAAATGAAAAAAAAAACGCCGTACGAAAAATAGGAACCGTCGGCCCGGCGGCTAAGAAAAAGGACACGGCGAACCACTCGCGTGGTCTAACCGAACACTACGCGGAAACGAACAACGGCCGATAAGTACCGAGGAAAGGCGGTCGCCGCGACTAGGCGACGGGCGACGAAAGTGGAAGCGAAAATCGTCCGAAGTGCTACTACAAATTCGGCCAGTGTCTAGCGCGAATGGTCCGTCCACGACGGAAGTGGCGCTCCCTTGGGTAGAGTAAGGGGGAGGGCAACCGACCATCACCGTTTACACTAATAGTATACGGGTGGTGTTGTAGGAATCGGTCGGGCCAACGGTCGCTCGGACGATTTCGCTAATAACGCGAGGATTTAAGGGTAAAAAAACGTACAACGACCGACGCGTAGGCGGCGGTTCGTTCACCTGTCAGAGTAGATGAGCCCCGCGCGTCCGACTGCTGCTGCTGCTGCTGCTACGGTGCCGGTTAAGTCCGTGAACGTCGCTATCAAACGTTTATTGCGTCGTAAGCGTGTGCACGGCGACTTACGGCGGGCCGGTTATTATTTTTTTAATACGCGCGCACGCACGCCATATGGAGACGCGCGCGAACGGTCGTGATAATCCTTTTGGCCGGCGGTTTCGGCGTTTTCCCAGTCATTATGCTCCGCGCGCCGTCCATACAGATGTCGGAGGCGGCGCTGCGCGGTGTTCGCTCTCGTTATGTGCGTGCCGCAACAGGTGTCGGTGGCATCCGGCAAACAGACGGAGAGGATAAAAAAAACCACACACACACACACGCGCGCGCACCTATCGCGTGTTTTAACGAAATACGATTGTTTTGTTTTTTTTTTCGTACGCCACGGGGACGGACGTAGCGGCAGAAATGTCCGCCTGGCGCCCAAAGTGCCACGGACCGGGATTTCGTGCGTCGCGGTACCTCGGACATTTCTGACGTATCGTCGAACGTTAAATTACCGATATCGAAAATCAATTTTCGTCGGGTTTCCGGCGCGAGAGACCGTCGGCGACGAACCGGCCGAACCAAAGGTAATCTCGACGATTATCGTTTCTCGTCGAACGCCGTTTTAATCATACGGCGCGGCCAATTTTTATGGAATACGCGGCGCGCGAACCGTTTAATATGTTCAGGGGCGTTCGTGACGTTATTGTTTACGACGCTAATGCCGCCGATACGTACGCGAGTACGCCGCCACTGCCGTTATTCGCGGGAAATCGAAACCAATAATGGAACCGCCGTGTACGCTATTGAACGTACGTTATATGAGGAGCGTCTTTAAAATTCGATCGTTTTATATCGTAAAAAAAAAGTCAAAATCGGTTTTTCCTATAAAGTAGAGATCGTGTGGCCACGTAGAATTTGAAACGCGTTCGCGACCTATTTGCAGGCGTGCGTCCGGCGAAGGACGTCGCGCGTTTAGGAGGTACGTAAATCTTTCTTTCTCGTGTTTTAACAAAAGCGCTAAATATATTCGGCGGTACGGTGCGCGCTTCTGGGAAGCCGAAATATCGTTTAACGAAAATAGATTCTTTTTACGAACGTAATTGGAACGTGCACGCCTATATAGTTTTACCGAGAACTATCCCGATAAATTGCGACCAGTCCGGGGAGTTTATAATATAGACGAAGCGGTAACCACTTGACGAGATACCGTCTTCGGCTAAAATAAATTATCGAAACGCGTCGCCGTATATAACGTTTTTTCTGTCACCTGTACCTCACTAAAACGTACACACACACACACACACAAAATGGTTTCAAACAAGTAGGAGCATATATATGCGTCAAAAATTTTTTAAATAAAAAAAAATTTTCAGCCGACGCGCGTGCGCGTGCGTGCACACACACACTTAAACGTACGATATATATATATATAACGGCGACTGAAAAGTACCAAGACCGAACGTAAAAGGAAAATAGGTCTAATTTTAGGAAACGAGTTGTAACGATCGGTGTTTACGCGCGCGTTCGGAATTTTAAAGGAAAATTTGACGTCGACGAAACGATTGCGTCCGCGGTCCTTCCGTCATTTTTTTAAACACTTCCAAGTACCGCGGACAATTTCCAAACGATCGAACATATATATATTTTATAAATATAAAAACGGATTTACACGAATAAAACGCTCGGAGGTCTAGTAATTAATGCACGCGGCGATGTCGTTACGCGCGCGACATTATTTCGACGTTATATGGCGGCGCTTCGTTGGCCAGCGGCAAGCAGGTGTGTGCGCGCGCGCGCGTAACGTCGGCCGCGAATGTTCCGTAATTATCGTTTGCCGGTTAACCGCGGAAAACCGTTTCGAAAAACCGTTTTCGTCAAAACCGCGAATTCCCGGCACAAGTAAGCGCGCTGTATTCCGTTTACCGGCCCGAGCAATACTCGGACGGTATTGACCCACTCGGTCCCACGGAATTCGGATACACAATTCGCGTCGGTATCCGGGTACTGGCCAACATTTTCGGAACGGACGCGTTTAACGTCTAAACGAACCAAACACCGCGTGACGGTCGACGATTTTCGTTTACGCGCCGACTGGGCACGCGTACCGACCGATTTTGGCGAGGATTACGCGTTTCGTCGTTCGCGATCGCGTGCACATCCGCGAATACTAACACGAGCGCGTCCGGTCGCGTACCCGTTGTTTCAATCGTCGCTAACGGCCGAAAAGCCGATCCGCTCTAAATAGACTTTTCGTTTACCGAACGTAACTAGTGAAACGTCGGCAATTGAAAATCGCGGGGCCGTATCGAAGAGCCGAGACGGTTCGTCCTAAAATACAATACGAAAGCCGGTCGTTTTTATGGCGTCCGTAGAATGGTTCGTTCGGCTCCGAAGTCGCACGGTCCCGAAATACGCGGCCGGAATTATCGACGTTACGTAAAAACGACCCACGACGAAACCGCCGTTCAACCGGTCGTTTTTATTCGTAGACCCGGCCGCGTTTGGACAATAATAACGACAAACGTAAACCCACGCGCGTACATATTTATACGGCCAAACGCCATTATTGGCCTATTGACCGTTTTATTGTCCGCGTTGAAAATCGGTGACTACGACGAGCGGCGCGCGTGTCGGCGCTTATATAGAATCGTTATCGTCCCGGGCGTTACTCGGAGCCGCGGAACACGGCGTTTAACGCGATTCACGTTGAGGAGGATTCTCACTATCGAACGTTATCGTTACCCCCCAAGGTCGACAATATCCGGCCGCTGGTCGGTCAGTCCGCGACGATTCGTTTAATCGCCAATTATTATCTCGAACCACGGAAATATACGACCCGTCTTCCTGTTTACTGACGTACATACACGCCGCGTGTTATCAACGTCCATTCACACGCAGGGTCCAAAAGAACGAACGTACGCGTTTCGGTAAAACGACAATATTACATTTAACGTTCCCGACCCAAATTGAACCGCCTGTTGTTTTACCGACGTTTCACCGCCTCGTGTACTTGGACGTTTACGGTTCGTTCGAACGAACCGCGGCGATTCCGAGACGGGAATCATCGTCGAACACGATTGTTGGACCGTTCGGTTCTCGGCCGCGTGTTCCAATTATTTATTATTAACACACCGTCGTACGCGATTTCGTCGAAACCCGTTTGTTTCGGAATTACGTTTTTTCGAAAACGACGAAGCGAAACGAATGTCTTCGAATCTACCGCGGTTTTCCGTTAGTGTCCATATCGTCCGTGAACGCTCTTTTCCGATTCGGAACGATCTCGGTACGCGTTACGCGCCGATACCTAGTCGGCGGATACGTTATTCGACTTTTCCCGGCGACTACCGAACACGCGGCTCGAGAATCGTACAATACGATCCCTCGGTAACATTGTGTCGACGCGTTTGTTTCGGGCGGTTCTTTTTCTCGTATTTTACGAGAACTCAATACGTAATACTTATAAAAATATTCACGGTATTCTTCGATTCAAACGAACTAGCGTCGCTCAGAATCGTTTTCCGTGCGCGTTATCCGTCGGACTCGGAACGATAATAAACTAAGTTGTTTTCGCGAAAAACGACTACGGTCTGTTAGATCGTCGCGTAAGAGCGTTGAATTTCGTACGCGTTACAGGATCGTATTGAGCGCGCGAATGGTGCGGTGGAATAGACGTACGGTGGTAAACCCGCGGCGTCTCGCGTTTGGCAATGCGAAATGAAAGGAATTGGAAAACCGAACGGTGTCGTTCGGCGGTGTTGGTTGTAGTTGGGAAGTGGTTGTATAATGGGCGAGGGGTATAATAAACGAGACGGCATTTTTACGTCGGGTCTCGATAATCGGCGCGCGGCCGTCGTCCCTGCGGATTCGTAAACGCGCCGACGGACGGCGCCCGTCGATAAATAAACCGACTAATTGACGGGACGCGGCGATCGCCGTCGGTTTTTCTGCGTACGTCTGACGGCCGGGCACGCCTTTCGTTCCAAAAAAAAACGACCGACGTAACGCTTCCGTTTCGAAGAATCGCCGACGCCGCCGGAACGGTCGGAAGAATGTTACTTCGCCGGCGTCGAGGGGGCTCCAGGGAACAACGGATCGGCGCGTCTTTTGACCGGCCTTCCGGGTACCACGTGTCGTCGGCGTTTCGTTTAAACACGTTACGCCGGCAGGACGCCCCGGGCCGGGATTTCGTCGAACACCCAACGTTCGGAACGTGCGGACCACGTGTGACCGGTGGCGGGGAGAGAACTATCGGCTTGGGGTGCCCGAATCGCGAGACGGGCGCGTTTTCCGGGGTCTAGGTGATCGGCCCGATAACGGGTTGGTACAACGGTTTTGGCGGTCGAACGCTATCCGGGCGATACGCCGAAGGGCCCGTGCGCGCGTTTTCGCCGGCCGACGGAAAACGATTATTCGCGTGTCGAACGCGGCGCGACCGATTCTCGTTACGTAATAAGCACTACGGGGTATATACGGTGATATAGAGCCGCGAGTACTCGAAGAGCAACGGCGGCTACATTACAAGGCGGCAAACGGCTGTCTAATTGCTCGTCCACACAACGCTATCCGTCTCTTTCAATTTCTCTCGTTTAGTATACACGCCCGTGTACACGTGTGCCACCCGTCGCGTGTACAAAATATATACGCCGCCTTTGAACATACGGGACGAAGGAACCTCTCGGGAGCCGCGAAAATCGCGGAAAATTAACCGAAATAGTTTAAAAAAAACGCGAATACGTCGAGCAGTCGTGCTCGTACAATCGAAACAAAAAGGAGCAATTACGCGTTCGTTATTCGGCCTCACCGTAATACGGTACCGTACTTACTTTTAACACGTACCGGCCGACGGCTGCCGATACCACAGGGCCGGCCCGGCGCCGGTGTCGCGAAATTCTCGCGCGTTTCGTACGGACGTCTTCAAAACGGGACGACCGTGACGACGGTAACGACCGCGGCCCGAACGCTTTCGCTCTGCTTGCGTATCGATCGTCGGAACGGGTACGATTATTATTGGATCGACCGTGCACGTAATCGTCCGTACAGTTCGGAATCGTTTATCGGAGAAACGGGAAAACCGACGGAGTTATTATAGTATTTCGTACGTCCGCGTGGATAAATATTCAAAGTCGGCCATCTTCGTCGTCGGTTTTCAGAATCGCGCCATAAATCGTCTGTATTCCGACATATCGACGCGTTTGTCGCGTTATGTTTTCGTCTCGCGAAATGTCCTCCCAGTATGTTCCACCAGTATGTTTCGCCGGTAGTTTTTAATTAACGTATATATAAATGTACTAAACGAATACGCGAGGACGCGTTCGTGTAAACGAGTACGAAGTTTCGGCCGTGTTTTTTAATCGAAAAACTTTTCGATACGCGTTTAACAACGAACGCGGACGTTTTAAATGTAGACGATATTCGTACAATTTCCGTCTCCGTCGTTTCGTGATTTTAAGGGACCTCGAACCCCGCGCAGTTTTTTACGATCGAATCCGAACGTTTCGCGTGTATTAAAACCGTCGCCACCGGAGCGAGCGACAACGAGCCAATTGAAAAGCGTATACAACGGCGGATCGCCGGCGACGGTTTTTTTTTTCATCGCACGATCTGCATTTCGGACGAGCGACTACTGGCAGTCGGGCGGGATCCGTTATCCGTTTCGGTTCGACGCGAATCGGTCGCGCGGTCTTCGAGCGAAATCCGGAATTTAGAATTCCGTCGTACGGGGGACGTTGTTTATACCGGAGAACGCGTAGGAAATTTATTATCGCGATACGGGACGGGGTGGGGGGGGAGAGAGAGAACAGGGGTCACCACGTCGTTGCAAGTGTACCGAAGGTGCACCGTATTTTTCGTTCGTTCCCGATTACGACGACTCGCCGGCCGTGGCTTGTAAATTATTACACGCGCTCGCTTCGAAAATACGTAATAATTTACAACGCTCCGAGATTAACGTTTATTTTATGCACTTACGGCCCGTACGACGCGGCCGTACAATGCGTGTAAATTAATATTCCGAACGAACGCGCGTCAAAAAAATATTTTCGAACCTAACCCCTTTAAATAATAAACGACTACGTTACGTTTATTTTATTCAAATGTTATCGCGTTCGGAACAAACGACTTCGGGTATTTACGCTTATTTTCGTTCAATTATCTCGGCCGGCCCGAACGTGTATAGACCCAAACGGAATTCCTATGTGTGTGTGTATATAAACTGTCGTCGACCAATTCTGAATTTGACTTTATCGAGTTACCCTTACCGTAGCTTTATATTTTTACGAGCGATTTGACAAATCCGTCCGATATTTTCGTTTCGTCGTACTTTTAACGGCGCCCCGATCGCAATACTGCCGCGCGTATTTACTACGGCGTGGACGACCACGGTGTTTACGTCGCCGAAATATTATTCGTCATTTTCGTTTAAAATCGAAGACGGTTCTTAATAGTCCGCCGTCGTCGCGAACCTTGCGGCGTTATCGGAAGTTATCCGGACGAATACGGAAAAGTGAACTAATATCACCGGAGTACGGAGCGCCCCTGTATTCCGTAGCGAATTACGATGATACGCCAACGATGGTAGCCGCCGGAGTCCTGTACACCCTCGGACGTGATAATTCCCAGTCGGTGTTGCGTCACGTCTTAACGGGACGTTTCAATATGACCGGGCACACGGGGACGCTTACGATTCGGCGTGTCCAGCCGGCGGTCCGGTACGATCCTCCGCCTCTCGAATCCGCCACGTAGCGCGCGTAATCCGACGTCGCGACGTTACTTGATGATTTTCGTTTAATTCGTTTCCGAACTACGCGCCGTTATCATCCACGTGTTCGGCAACCGGCCTGGCCCGGGGGGTGTTTTCTCGGGTACATAAAAAAAACGGTCGCCAGACCACGGGTATCGGACGCGCGTGCTTACTTGACCATTCTTCGAAGCGGATAGCCGTCACGCACATTTGGCGCCGTTTAGCGCGCGTAACGGTAAACTACCACGCGCGCTTTCGTTTTCCCCTTATTAGTATCGTTGAAAAAAAAAAAATCACTCCCCCCCGCCGCCACCTCTAAATTCGCCGCGTGCGCCGTTAACGCGTACGGTCCGAAAGTATCATTGCCCCGGCTTCCGACGGCCCCGCGTGTACAATAATAACCGTACATATATTACGTACGTATCTACCGGCGTGGCAACACACGAACGGTCGTCCGAGGTCAATACCGACATTACGTTTATAGTGACAGGTGCTTCTTTCATTCCAAGTCATAATCTAACATCTGCTGTTGTGTTTTTTAAAAAAAAAAAATTATTCTTTCTTTAATATTATTCGAGAGACGTATTTATTTTTTTTTTTATTTAAGGGTTATAACTGTATAAGACACTGTTTTCAACGCTCAGACGCGTGTATATATACAGGTATACACACACACACACACACACACGTACAAGTATACACGGGACAGTATTTTTTGGTTTGAATCGGGGGGGTTTCGTTTTTTTATTATTCTCTCGTTCTCACCAAATTGAAATCCGTATTCGTATACAAACGGCGAACAATTAATTTAAATATAAAAGAAATCGTCCCCCTGAATGTTAATGGGTTTGGCATCAAGATAGGGATGGTGTATTTGCCTTCCGAGCACCGCCGTCGTAATAATGTATACAGTGTTTCTATGTTTTTCGATCTTTCGAGAACAATATTATCGTACGGCCACGTAGCGACCGATACGCGGCACATAAATAAATTACGCGTCCGGAAAACGATCCGTAGCTGGACGCGTACGAAATTCGATAGACGGTCGTGTTCGTGCGGACGCGAAGAGCGCGCAATTAAAAATCGATCCTACGTCGTATTCGTATTTTCGTCGAGTAAATGTCAACAAACTGTTAAATCGGTAGATCGTAAACAAAATATTTTTCGAACGCCGTCGTCGACAATTTCTGATAATTGTTTCTATTAGACGCCGAAACGGGCGATAATATTACGAATATTAAAATTAGATTACGAGAATAAGGTTAATCGCGAATAGTTTTGATAGCGCGTACATAGCGTAGGGACGATTGGGTTTGTTTTTTTTTTTTTAAGGATAATTACTACGATCAAAGTTCGTCGAGAATCCTCTTTGTGGAAATACAAGCGGCGGTTTCGAAGAAAATAATTTGGAAAAGGTGACCGGCAAACACGTTCGCGACCTATATACAAATGGTAGGGCCGACGATACGTCACTAGGCCCAGTTACAATTTCGTGGTTATTCCCGTTAGACGCGCGTCGAAGGCTCATGAAAACCATCCCGGGAAGCGATTTCGGACCGTTTTCAAGGGTTCCGCGACGCTATCAAAACCCTCCGGTTTTACTCGAAACGGCGCTTTTCAATATTCGTTTTGGTCGTTATCGTAACGACGTAAGTTTCTACAAGGGGAGAGCGCGCCTTATTGACTTGACATTCAAATGTCGTAGACGCGCGTCGGACGCAGCGTCGTACGTAAATGGAACTTTCGTAATAATCGAAAATAATACGACACGGCGGGCGAAAAATTCGCGGAGAAGTTCGCATATTCCTCGTGCGTGTGACGCGACAAGATGTTCAAATTCTTCGAAGCGCGACGTTTAATATCGAGCGTTTAAACGAAAAACACCGATTTGCGCGGTTTTCTATACGCATATACATAATATACGCGAATAACTTTTAGATAAAACGTAACGACGGTATTTTAAAGCGTGTAACTTTTCGCGTAAACCTTCGGTTTAGATACCAAACCCCGATATCGGTACCCACATATATACGCGAGAATATAAAAGTTCGAGATTGCCGCAAGAAACGCGATTACTACAAATATATAATATATATTACTATTTATATATAAATTATGTACGATATATATATGCCTACGACGTAAGTACGCTTTACTTACCGATCGACGGACGTCGTAGTTCACATTTATGAGGAGACGCGTGAGATTCGTCGTACGTTCAACGTAGATGAAAAAAATTCGCTTGTTTCGTGGTGACGTACGTTTACGCGGTTTACGTAAAACGAGTTTTGTACGTACGATATTGAGTCGCGAGTTCGTGTTCGCCAAAAATATGGAATTGCGGACGTATAGATTGTTTTTTTTTTTTTTTATTATTATTATTTTAGACCTTAAACGGTTTGGGTGTTATGGTGACGATGATTTTGTCATCCGTTACTTTTGGAGAGCGAATCGTATTTAGTCGGTATATATATATATTTTAAACGTTTTCCGATTTTTCCTGTAGTTTCCTCACGCGTAATCCAAAACGACCCAATCGCCGACCAGTCGGTTATTGTATTTTTGAAACGCTCAAAATGCCGCACGAAGAGAACCGCTGGTTTGATTTCGAGCGAAATCGTCTACCGACGACGGTAAACGTATTCGTTTTCGATTCAATACGTTTCAATCGTTCCCGTCCGTATAAAGCGCCGATTGGTTAAAAAAAAAAGGGTACAATGGAACGCGACGTCGCGTTTCGTAAACGCGGGAAATTGGCGTTTTTCGAGCGCCACGTACGACAACGGCGGACGCTCGACGGCCGGCGCGTCCTTGAACAATAACGCGGTTTCCGCAAAACCGTGGCCGCGTCGTCGAAAATATTTCGCGGGCGGTTCGGCGCGGAATGTTCTCCGCCGCCGGACACAGGAAATCCGCCAATCGAGAAAGGACGCGCGCACCGACAATCAATAATACACGCACGAACGTGTCACGCCGAATTTCGACGCCGCCGCCGCCGCCGCGTTATCGTTCGTGTCGTTCGGTCAATGGATGTCCGTCACATTCCTATCATCCGGCCGCGCGGCGATTATCGCCGTAAATTCCGCGTTAATTGTCGTCCGCCGGCCGGCTAATGGCCGAGGTACGTTAGCGCCCGTGCGGCTCGCCATTATTCGTCGAAACGAACGTTCCGAAAACGCCGTCGCTCGTCCGGCGGACGTGGCACGCTCTTCCGGTTCGTCTCCGGAGACGCCGTTTACGTCCGCGAGTAAATACGGTGGAACGAATAGTCGTACGGCTACGGCGACCATATATAGCAGCGATCTACGTGATCACAACCACCGGCGGATCGAAAAAAATCAAACACGAAAATAATCGAGCCACGCGTTAGAAACGCTCGAGTTCATACGGTACGACTTTGCCCGACTTCGAACGTTTTCCGCCGTACGAATTATTACCGTTCGTTCGATTCAAAAATCGTTTTGAACATATATATTACGCGTACCGAAATCCTACGCGTGGGACAACGAACGAAATCGAAAAAACATCGTCCGTTCGCCAGTTGTAGGTCGTAAGATTTCGTTTTTATTGTCGAAATTGACCTTCGTCGAGGCGCCGTTATAACGTTTCAATAGTTTTCACTTTTCGACGGACTTCCAGATAAAAGAAATACACACGCGCGTATATATATATATATGTGTGTGTATACGGTTATAAATTTACATATTTTGGTTTCTCTAAATTATATGGTAGCCACGAGCGTTTAAATTGACATAATGTAGATAATTATATACCGGTACGTCGTTTAAAAACTACGCGAAGGAAACGCGTACGTCGATTCTAAAACGAAATAATTAGCGGTCTTGTCCGATGGACGAACCGATTTTCGTTTAAGCGTCCGACGGGATTTTAACCGAGCGCGTAAACTGACGGATTTCGTAACAAAATACGTCGTGTTTACCGTTTAATACGTACCATTCGTACGAAACAGCGATTACGGTTAACCGTAATACGTTTAAATAAGCGTTCGCGCACGCCGGTTGCGTTACGGCCGTAATTACACTACCGGGCGATAACCGACGATTGTTGTATGTAATCAATCGGCCGGGCCTATTTACCGAACGTACGATAATAAATCGTTGGTGATAAAATACGTACGTCCGGCGCGAAATAGTTGGCGGCCCGGCGAAATTGCGTAGTATTTCGGCCGTCTCGGGAATAATACCGGCGGCCGGTACAATAGCGCGGTCGGACGGCTTAATTGAATTGAAGGGGCCATCGCCGGGGCGACGACGACGAACAATATACATATATATATATATAGACGGTAAGAATGAACCCGACGGCTGTCGTGTTTACGTTGAAAGCTCCCGAACGCGTAACGAAAACGACGTCGATTTTAATACTTTGGAACGTCGAATAGCGAAAACAGCGGTCGTCACGTCGTTAAGTAGGCGTATAAAAATATACGCATACCGATTCAAGGCGGATGCCCACTCGTCCACAAATATCTTATTGTCCGCCCGAAAATGTCGCATTTTCTTGGTTCGAAACCGATTCCGGGTCTAATATGTCCCACGCCGGGCTCGATTAACGTTCCGATCGGAATAGTAAACGAACGACGTCATTTTCGTGTTGGCGAACGTATTGTGTCGCTATTGCGCGTTCGACGATCGCGACCCGTATACGGGTTTTTTCCTACATTATTTTTCGTCGAAAAAAATTAGTCGTAAAACGACGCCGAGTTTTTCGCCCACCGCGCGAACGGGTCGAACACGGCGCGTGTTATATTCGCCAGTTCGTCGTCGTATACCGTCGAGTGGCCGCCCGCGAGCCGTTAGCCGCCGACTTCGGTAACGGCGACGGTAGGTAATTTGGGACATTTCGTTAAGTGTACGGGCGAGAGCGGTGCGCGCGTATATTCGGGAGGGGCGGGAAAGTGACGAGAGGGTAGGGAGCGCTAGAGGGACAGGTGATTGCGAAACACGAACCGCGTTAAACGGTTATACACGCGCTAATACAATAGGACTAAGTACGTGTTTCGTATCGTTATTTACGGATAAGCGGACCGGTCGCGTACGGTCATAACGATTTCGTCGGCGCGTAAATATTTATGGTAATTTACAATTACGGTTTTCGGAACGTTGGTTTCTATTTTCGTTTTTTTTTTTCGAACGTACCGCACGCGTACGCGTAAAATGTTCGAACTATACACACACACACACAAATGCTACACTTCCTGTCGTACACTTACCGCGTTTCGAACAAAACTACCCGTTCTATACTCCGGTGTATGGTACGAAGGGGAAAATATCGAACGTTAAATTCGTGTGTGTGTGTGTGTGTTTGTAAGTCTTTCGTCGTAATAAAATCGTCTATATATATTTATAAATAGAACGCGTACATTTTCCGTCCGTAACGTTCGTTTCGCGAAATGCGTTCGCGCGTGCGAGCTGTTCCGAATTGTTCGAATAACGAAATAATCGCGTTCAGTTATACGGTACCGATGGAATTCGCGTATACATTTAACGGGGCGGCCGAGGGAAAGTGACGTGTTCGAGAAAAAGGCCAAGGAACGGAAACCGCGTCGTTCGTGAGAAGTCACCGGCGCTACGGGTTTTTCACGGATCGGCCGCCAGTACCGGCCGGCCGGTCTTCGCCACTTCACTTTTTTGCCCGGTGTACGTCGATTACGCGAACTGGATCGTCGCGACGGCATTGACGAGATACGTTTATTATTTCTCGTTTTTTTCTCGAATCGATTTTCGGAAACCCTTAAGCTCCCCTCGTCCCCCCGAAAACTACCGCGGATTTCAAAAAGAAACTTGCACCTGGTGTCTCCCTTTTCGATTGTTGAATAAGAACGTGCACGCGTGTTATACGTATTCATTTATCTCCCTATTCAGCTGTGCGATATACGACCCGCCGTATAACGAAAAAGTTCTCGAGAGGAAAAAAAACGATAGCGACGCTAAACAGCGTGCCGTATTAAATATTTACGTACACGGACGACGGACCGCGGAACGAATAATTGTTTTCGAAAATCGCGTAAACTATCGCGGCACCGGTGCGTAATATCAAATCGACGTGTAACGAAACGACGGGGAGAAATTTCGAACAGTTCGAACGATTTTCGAAACGCGTTCCGGTCAAACGGTGACGAGACGGGTTGGGAGGGAGGGGCGATTATTTGAAACGGAACACCGTAGGGCGTAAGTAAATTCGGCGGTTTTCCGAGTCGGATATTCTGGGCGGTGGAGTCCGTTCGCGGCCATCTGGACGGACGGCGGGCCGTCGGCAACAGTTGTTAATTCCGACGGGACGTCCCTACTAATTACGCGATTTGCGTAATCGATATCGCGGGCCACGCGCGAAAATCGCGCGCGTATTTCCCGTACGGACGTCGTTAGGTTGTCCGACACGCCCGCGTTTCACTACGATTGCCGCGTCGGTACGGCGCGAACGGACCGAGTGCAGTTTGGAAACGTTTCCGTCCGACGCGTCAATCATTCGGCCGGTATACGTCGGCGCGACGTACGATAGTTGGTAAACGATAATATTACGCGGTTCGTACAAACGGTTCGCGCGTGGGGGTTGTTTAGCTGGCGTTCGTCGTCGGTATAAGAACATAATGGACCATTAGCGCGGACTTTCGTAAGCCGACGCCGTGGTTTTTACAGCGAACACTGTACTTAACGTTGGGTAGTACGCGAACGATTTTATTTAGCGTGTGTCGGCCGTCATTGACGCGAGCGCATTGCCCGGCACCGGTGTCGGAATGGGGGGGGGTCGAGGGTAGGGGCGGATTTTCTTAAAAATCCCTATCTTTCCGTCGTTAAACGAATAAACGTCAAAATGGACGCGCCTTCGGGAACCGCGCCGTTCTTTTTTTTTTTTTAATAGGTTTTTAAAAGGGTCCCGTTTATTATACGCACGCGCGCGCCTTCCGGGAGGATCGACAACATTTCTGTCGTCCGACAATCGCTACGGGGCGGTTTAGGTGTTTTATGCGTGTCGCCGGTCTCCCTAGGTAGGGTGGGGGTAGGGTTGGAGAGCTGGAGGGTGACGGACAAGCTCGTGCTCGGCCGTACGAGACGCGGATTTATTTGACGTTTTTACGGGTCCGTGGCTCGCGCCCGTCTTTAAATCTTGGCGCGTATCACACGTAATAATAATAATAATAATAATATATAACAACAATATTAGGCAGATGCGTCGCAATAGTGCGCGGGTCGTACACACACGCACACACACGAGTCCCTCGACACTCGCCCGTCACCCCTCGCGATTCGCCTCCACGTAAATAATGCCCGCCGTCGTAAAAGAGAAATCGCGAAGACACCGGGCACAAGACCGCGGCGGCGGCGGCCGAAGTGAAATAAAAAAAAAAAAACATCGAGGAAGCAGATGGTCTCGGCGAATAATAATAATAATAATAATAAAAGAACGGTGCCAGGTGAGAGTACGGCCGCCGCCGCCGCCGTCCTCCTAGTGGTAGTAATGGTAGTAGTAGTAGTACTAGTAGTACTAGTAGTAGTAGTGGTTGTTATAGTAATAGTAGCAGCGCCCGCGAACCCGCCGAATATATTATATGTAGTACGTTTCTATATTCTATTGTCGGCCCAGATTTCAGTGAACTCTCCACCCTCCTAAGTCGCGGTCCCCCTTTTTTTTTTTTTACCGCGCGTTATGCCGACACCCCGAATCTTTGGGGTTTTCTTTGTGCGAAGCCAACCGTCTCTACCCGAACGCCGTATACGTACACGTATATATAAATATATATTATCCGTCCCTTTTTGGCCCGTCGTCCCCATTTTCCCTTTACACTTATCCCACGTTGAAACTACCTCGTTCCCCCGGCGAACCGTACCGCGTACACCGGTCCGGGTACGAACCGTATACGGTATAGTACGACCAGGACTCTTATTCGTCTTATCCGGCGACTCGATTGTACGCGCCACAATTACGAAAGTTCGTAAACGCTCGTCCGAAGATTTAGGCGGCTTTTTTCACGCTTCCCGCGACGTGCGCCACCCATACCGGCGCGTATACGAACGTCCGGCGAACCGACAACGCCGATCGCCTCTCCTACCTACACCGTTTTCGCTATCGTCCGTCGTTGATATTCCCCGCCCCGTCGCCAAAACGAATCCGTTACGAACGTCCGTCGTAACGTTAGGCGTCCAACAACGCACTCCGTTCGTTCGGTCGGCCGATCCGCCGTAGGTGTTGCGATAGAACCGGTAGGACGAACGCTTTCGAGGTCCGCCGTTGTATCGGTAAAACGCCACTGGCAAACCGTTCCGGCGGTTTTTACCTGATCCGTGGTAGATGTATGCGCGTCGTATGGTCGACGAATGGCCGCGACGTTTGTCGAATCGAACGTCGAATCTGTGTACAGGCGTTCGCCGTTTAAATAGACGCCCGTACAGCTCTAGCACACGCCGAAAACGTTTTATACGTAAATCGTCCCTATAACAGCGACGTCGTAATCGTCGTTCGCGGGACGAGCGGCTTTACGCGCCCGAAAGGGTCGGTCGAAAACAAAATAGTGACCGTTACGGCGCGTCGTAAATGTTTCGCGGGGCAAATTATTCGTAGCCGGCGACGAACCGAGTACGCACATTTGGCGGAGCGCTCGTTGTCCGCTTTTCGTCTATCGACCGGGAGCGGGAAATTGCGCGGTCGCGTTAAACGAACAAAAAAAAAAACAACGTTAACAAGACGTAACGCGCGAGCTAATTTTTTTTTTTCGTCTCGTATTATTCCCCGTCGATTGTTTTTACGCGTCTTTTGTACTACTTGGCCTTTGGGTTATCCGTACAACACCGTTACCCGGGTCTTTAAGGTTAATGTTCCCGCCGACCTTGCCCTCGGCCCGTCTCGACGTAATATAATATAGTAAATATCTCGACCGGATAGAGCTCGCTGTTGTGTAGGACTATCCGTCGAGTATTTACGTGCGTGTAAATAGACGTAGGAATCAATCTCGTGGCCGCGGTGTTTTCGGGCCCCTTAGGAATCGTTATCGGCGACGAAATTGTCGTTCGTTTCGAAAACCGTTTACGCGACGGTTGGGGTGAAAAAGGGGGGGGGCGGCGTTCGTCCGAAATCGTCGCGCGCGTTACAGAAAATGATGATACGAAAAACGCGGATCGGCCTACGGCGTTACTATACGCGTCCGTCCCGTTTAGGTTTAACGGCGCGTAATATATAAGTCTCGGCGCGCGAGACCCGAAATTGTATTCGCCACAGCGCCCCCCTCCCCAAAGAAAACCCCGGACGTGCGCGGTTTGAATTCGGAAATATTTTCTTTTCCCGTTTATATAGCAGCGGTCGGCCGCGTAAAGCCTTTCACCCTCCCCTAGGCCAAGGTGGCTCTCGAAATTTACGCGGCCTTCTTCCACCACACGGTTACCACCCGACGCTTTTACGCGTATCGATATTAAATTCTATCCGCCGTCCGTTAGTTACAATTTAGCGGCTTCCATTATTACGTAAATAGCGGATACGTATATATACAGCGCGTACGGGCCTCGGGTATGGCTGATGGCCAAGGGGAAAACTAATGTTGGCTAAAACTAGTTACGACGACGAACGTGAATTATTTACGCGCTTATTTTATTCGTTCATTATCGTTACGCGTTTTCGTCCCGCCGCCGCCGCCGCCGCCGCCGCCGCGCACGCGCGCGCGCGTAATCACGCTACAACCACGCGGTATAAACTCCGCTTACCGAACGCCCGCGTACGTCGCGCGAGCGTACATTTTTTGGCAATCCAAATGGCCGGCCGTGACGCACGCGCCCGTAGTCGGTTTACGAATTCACCGCCGCGCCCGTACAATAAACTCCGTCGCGCCGCTAACGTCCGTTCGTACGACACGGACAACCGGCGCGCCACTTACAGGCTCTATACGTTCGCGCCTAATCGGCGACAATCGCGTCCGGAACGCGTTGGTCAATCGAAACACGGCCATTTGCGTTCGCGTAATAATAGGTCGCCACGGCCCCCGCGTGCCGGTGATAGAATTTCGTTATCGACAATTCGCGGATTACTTTCGTAAAAACGGTCCGTTATTGTCCCGAAACCGGACGCGATCGATTCGATATTTGTAAAACGGGTTTCGGTACGCACTCGGCCGCCATTCGCACTCCGCCGCGTAAGCGCTCGTGTAC
This sequence comes from Geopemphigus sp. TES_GeoC_2020, assembly GCA_025469175.1. Classification (NCBI taxonomy): domain Eukaryota; kingdom Metazoa; phylum Arthropoda; class Insecta; order Hemiptera; family Aphididae; genus Geopemphigus; species Geopemphigus sp. TES_GeoC_2020. The sequence goes on along the minus strand of JAIPRN010000258.1, from coordinate 69,635 downwards.
GCCGTCGGTTGCGATCGCGGTAATCCGTCGAACCAGCGGCGTACTTAGGGGAGGCGGGTGTGGGAATAACCCTCTTCCTTCCCCCCGAATTTTTTTTAAGAAAAATTAATTTCTCACGAGACGTATATTTTTTCAGTCAACAGTGACGAAAAACTAAAATATTTTTAAACTTCAATACACGTAATATAACGCGTCGGTTGAAAACGAATAATCTATTAGAGCGCGTAACGTGTCTCGTTTCGTTTAGGGCCGTCCGATTTGTTTATTAAAACGTTAACTACCCACTCCCCGAAATTCAGGTCCAAGTACACCCCACTGCGACAAACCGATTGATTGGGTTCGTCGACGAATTTTCAACGAAATCGCCAAGGTTTTTCGCGCGGAAACATACGTCGGCACGCCGTAGACGGTGGTCACCGCGGGTACGTGCCATTTGCCCGTCTAAACTTCGGATTTTGTTTGTTCGATTAAAGTCGACCGCGTTATTGATATACTTATGTAACGATTGGTGTTCGGTAATCGTTGGACCCAATACGTTTGAATACAATACGGCGCGAACAAAGGACCAATTTACGTCGATCTTTTACATACGTGTGTATACGTACTAGGAAACGCGCGAATCGTTAATGGCGCTCGTACGTCATTCATGATTAATCGGCTGGCGCGGGCCTAGAAATATTGTTGCGGCGCCGAAACGATTACCGGCCAAATTCCGGAGACAGTCACAGAGTTCGACGATCCTCCATTTTTTTACGACAGAGCGATCCGATGTATCGACGGACGATTTTCGGGATCGTTTCCGCGACACTACCGGCGACGACGATAGTTCTTAACGAACCTAATTAAACGGTTTCACGCGTCCACCGCCGTGTTGCCCGTCGCGCGTTCACTCGGACCGCGCGATACGGTCGCGTTTACGTTCCGGGTAATTGAAACGACGGCGGGGCCGCCGATCGATCGACGGTAAACGAAACTGGAAATAGTTTCCGAACCGTATGGACGGAAGACGGTTTTCCCGGGGAACAACATCCGACGGATGAATAGGTTAGGTTAGAAATTGTTTATCGGTTATCTAATTGAACGCCGGAAGAAGGCGTGCGCGTCGAAGGTAAATATCGCTACGGGAAACCGCGAGTGTGTAATAATAATAATATATACTCTCGAATACTGGTGAGTATTTGAGAATATTCGAATCGCGTGCGGGCGGGCCACTGTACGGATGAACGTTTAATTACGGAACGACCGATTTCGGCGGCGTAATAACGTTTTCGAAATCGAAAATATAAAACCGCCGTTGGCCCGAACTAGTGTATCCGAATAAACCGAAATAACCGTCGGATAACGTTTCGTTTACCACCGCGCCAATTCCCGTCGACCATAACGCACTTACGACGCGTGTTCGTTTTAAAAACAATCGCCGTACGCGTGACAATACGACGCGTAATTATTATACGCGCCAATGATTCGTATCGAACGCGTAGATTTCCGATAACGAAACGACAAATAGCGCCGGTCGCGTTTTCGGTATGGGACGAAAAAATGACGCGTTAATGTCGTGCCCGCCCCGTAAGTTCGTCGTTCTAATGTTTGGCCGCCGCGGCACTGTTTGTACGGTGAAAAACGTGTGGTCGTAACGGATTCATTGTGTTCGCACTTCGTCGCTCGTTCGTTTGGCCAAAAATAAAACTGTAACGATGCCCCGACATCCGTATTCGCCAGACACGACGTGACTTTTTTCAGTTTTCCGAAAATAAAGAGAACCGTAAAGGGCCGTCGTTATACGTATTCTTCGGTCCGCTTTTTTCAACGTACAAAAATCGCCGAGCTCATAAAAACACGTCTAACTTTAGCGGTTGCCACTTAAAAAGTAAACGACGAATATAGCCGAACATTTTATCATACTTCGGGGGCATGCGTGCCACACACAATAAAAAAAAAAAATTTTAACAATCGGACTCTCCGAACACGCGAAATTTAAACATTTTCCGTTACTTTATCAACACGCCTCATATAACGGGAGTGGTACGGAATTCGTCCGGGACGGAAACCGAGTAACGGGTATACCGGGGAACGAAATAAATCCCGCGGAACAACGACAGCGTCCCCGTTGGCGTTAGTTCCGCGCCCTTACGGCGGGAAGGTCACGACGACGCCGATGGGGACCGACGAAAAATAGCGAAAAGTTTTAGCGCGCGTCTTACGCAATTCGGAATCCGTTTTGTAAAATTGAACTACAATTAACGCGTACGTTGATATATCATCTAGGCGACGCGTTGTTTTACCGGACGAAAATTTTGAACCTCCCCGTTGGTCGAGAGAAAAGAGACGGCCGGGAAACCTCGCGCTCGTGGAGTCCACTCGGCCGTGCCGTACCGACGAACAGCGTCCGTTCACTTACGAATTCGTTTACGGCGTAGCCGCCGTTGTTCGTTCGTCGCACCCGCCGGAAATACGTCGCCGAAATCGAATCGCCCGCGATCGCCGGTTATCGTTCGTACATTACGCAGTGGCGGCGGCGATTTACCGGGAGGACGGGTGTTCATACCGACGGGCGATTATCGGACGGCATGCGTCGCCATTTTCGGAAACGACCGTCGCGTTAATTATCGATCGTATCCGGTACGTCGGTCAGCGCGCGTCCGTCGTCGACGGCGATAAGGCGACGGCCGCACGAAATATACGAAAAAACGGGCGCGACGGCGTTGTCGTTTTATTTGTTCGGTCGGGCGATGTTCTCTGACCTCGTACGACGAATAATCGAACGGGGAACGCGTCTCGGACGGCGAAACGGAAACCGCGCGGGGTCGTTGGTCGCGCGCACGTTACCGTACGAATCGCGGACCGAACAACGGTCGCGAAATCATAAACGAACGGTAACCACGCGGGTGGTTGTCGGGCGAATAGCTGGGCGCGTCCATCGTTTCGCGTGACGAACATTTACGACCGTCCTCCGGCATTTACACGAGTTTATTCGGCTCGGACGCGTCGTCCATCGTCACCGGCGTATCAACCGCGACGCGATAATGACGAGCCGTCCGGAATGGCCGCCGAGCGTCTATAAACGGACCGGTAGCCAATTTTACGCCGGCAATTAGCAATAACGTCGGACGCGCGCAATAAATATGCCCTTCCGGAACGCCGGGAAACGACCGCGTGACCGTTTCTCGGAAGCGTCGCGTCGGGCGAAACGTACCGGTCGCGTCATTATGATTGCGTGGCGCGACGAAATCGCAAATCGATTTCGGTCGCGTACGCCAGCGCTAAATGGAAAACGTTTCGGACCGGGCCGGTGTAGCCGCGCTACTTTTCCGCGAACGCTTCAATTTGCGCGCAACGCGGTCCCGTGTGGTCGTCTGAGACGGCCGAGGCCGCACGAGACCGATTTCGGTATTCCGTCGCGCCCTATTGTAAAATACGCGAAATGCCACGTCGCCCCTCGGACGAACGGATCTCCGAAACGACAATTACGAGTCTGTGTCGACCGCGAATTCCATTTTTACCGCCCGTCTCGCCGCCCATGGGTCGGCCGCGATTAACGATATTACGCCGCCCCACCGTCCGTCCGTCCGAACCTTTATTCGGTTACCATTTCGACCGGTAACGCCTTACGGTCCACGCGTGTAGACGATTTATTCGTTTGTTTCGCGGAACGATCCGCCAAAACCGAGCAACGGGCAGCGTCCGCGACGTATTTGTGACGCTCCATTCGAACCCACACACATTTCGTACGCTTCGTTTACCCGGCGTACGCCCCCGCGAATTCCGATACTCATTTTCGAGTAATTTTTCGGACCGAAATTCGGCGATCGTCCGTCCGTTTACCGTATCACCGCGGTGGTAAACGATATCCGGACGGCGGTAACGTAAAATAATGGGCGAGATACGCGCGCGCGCAACGTGCCGGACAATATTCAGACGCTTTCTGAAATCGTTTGGTCCGCGGGCAAAGCGGCGCGAGCGAATTGTCCGACGATAAATACGTTTTATCGACGCGGCGAATCGTTTCGTGTACACCGATTGTGTTTCAATATCGGGCCCGCTGTTAAAACGGGTCAACAATCGTTTGTTGTTCACGTGCCGGACAATCGGACGATGTGCCCCGGCGTTAAACGAAAATGTCCGATTATGATGACGGGATATGTTTTTTTCCGTTTGTGTACGGGACGTTAGTTCGCGTACGTTTCCATTAAACCTCGACAACAATGAACACGTTGTACGCGAAGAACCGGCGGCGTCGGTTGTACGGTTAGGTCGGGTTAGGTTATCGGGCGAAACAAAAACGAGACGGCCGTTCGCCGCGGGCGTTGGGAGAGGTCTCGGGAATTCGGTAGGAAATTTCGTACAGCGTTCTACGTCGTAGACGGTTCCTCTTGAAACAACGGGCCGCCCGCCGCGGTACGTAGAAACTAACGGCGATACGCCGAACGCGTGACACGCGCTAGGCGTGTATTGAATGTACGGCGTCGCGGGACTACCACCACCCGCTACGGCGCGCGATTATCGCTTTCTGGATACCGAATACGCGATGCGCTACAACGGTACGTGGCCGTGGCGCGTGGCTTCGGACCGTACGGGGCCATAGTCGACCCGGCGAGAGGTTATTATTATTTTACGGGGTTTTCGCTCGTACGCCCGCGCGTTTCGCAACCACCGATCGTGCCGGCGTGCCAAATTGCCCGATTACGTTTCCGATCACGCCGTTCGCGAAGACCGTCACACCGCCGCCGTGCGTTTCGACCGTAGTTGCGTCCCACGAACGTTTGCCGAGTCCCGAACCAGCTCGATGACCGTCGCGATTCGTTCGTCACCGACCGACCATCCTAAAGACACGGGCGCCTCCGCATGGAACGACTCGCTCGACGAACAAAATCCGGCCGGCCGGTAAGGCGATCGTTATCGACCGACGGTTTCTTCGCGCGGGTCTTCTGTTCGACTATTCATCGCGTTTACTTATCATAAAAATCACAACGAACGAAACAGAAACGATTCGCGGTAGATACGCGTACGTCGCGTACGCTAGTGCAAACGGCCCGTTGATCGTTCCAAATTTTCGCGCGAGTCGACGACGATCTTACGCGTGAGACAATTACTGTAAACGACACCGAACGCGCGCTACAAACTCGACGAGAGTTCCCGACGGTGTTACGCCGTGGAATAATAATAATCGCGCGGTGTTTGTACGGCGATTCGAAACGGACCGCGGATTACGAGAAACTGTAATTGGGATTAGACTTTAGGCGGTAACGCGTCACCGGTAAAACCGACCGGATTTCCGAAGTTCGGTTCAAGTTGGTCGCGACCATAGCGTGTTTCTCCGGGGCCGAATAAAAACGTCTACGAATTATACGAACAGCGACGCCGGAAAGACGAACACGGTGTCCTTGGAAGACGCGTCCGCTGGACTCGTTCGGACGTACTTGGGTCGTTGAATAACCGTCGTACTCGATTTAGCCGAAATATCCGGTCCCGTGTATATTTACGGTGGTCCGTAAACATATGAACTTCGGCGCGTAAATTCGGAAAATACGCGAACGAGTTTCCAAAGACAATCCGTAACGTTCGCTTTCCAAACGATTCGTTCCGAATTTTTCGTCCCCCCGGAGGCGACCGTCGTGCGCACGGCACCCGTTCGTGTTCTTAGCCAGGACCAAGAGACGCGAACGATACGTCCCCTCGCGGCGTATACGGCGCGCGTTTCGGTAAATAATAACACACACGGGGACGCGTTTCGTTAAAGGCGCGCAGTCACCTGTGCGAAACTCGAGCGGATTGCGTACACCACAAAAGCGTATTTATCGTTAGCGCGAGCGCGGCAGATACATACAACAACGCACGATTTTCCCGTAAGTCCTTCAGGACACCGAAACGTCACGGCGTATTTCGAGACAAACGTACATTGTATATTTATTTTCCCGCTTTTGTCTTCGCCGCGTCAATTTATTAAACGACGCCGAAAAGGGTGACGATCGGTCGTGCGGAGGAGGCGTCGTATAACGACCGCGCCGCCGCCAATGAACGCCACGCAGCCAACAATCTACGTACATGGATAGGTACGGTTTAATGTAAATTTCGCGTCGTCCCGGAGACCGTCCGTATAAGAGGAGAGATCGGGATACAACAATTAAACGGAACGAAGGAAAAACGATTTTTTCGGTAAACACTAATTAAAAACGAAACGAACTAACGGAATACTTTGGCCGTTTTCGGCGCCGTCCTAGCGTCGCGTTCGCGCGGACGGCAGAAACGTCGTTTTCAAAAGAAACCATTATCGGTAATCTTTACAGTCCCGCGCGGCTCGAGTTCTTATGGAAAATAACGTCTCGCGCTACTCGTCGAATACGAAGTTAAACATATATATATATATGTATTACGTATTCATTAGGGGAAAAAGGCAATTAGTTGTTAGGAAGAAACGTTTATTTAATTACCGTAAGCGACGGGATAATATTACGACGAAAAACGCTAACTTTTCCCCGGTACTATTCGCGCGCGGGTAAAATTCGTTTTCGAAAAGCGTTTTTCCGGAGCGCGCACGGTTTTTGGGGAAATGTACGCGAACGGTCGACCCGCTTGTGTGTTCGTTTGGCTTTTCGTTTCCATTCTCGTACATTCCGTTAACGTATTCGACAACGCGTCCGTGCCGGAATCTAATCGATTTATTTCGTTTCGACGTCTTTAGTTCCGCGGCCCGTCCGTTTCCGTCTAGTGAGATGCGAGTGGCGCGCGGGGGGAGGGGACGCGTTGAAACCCCGTTCACCTCGATAAGAAAGGACGACGACATAAAGGGGGGGGAGGGTAGTACACTTGTTAGACGTTAGCCCGGGCGCGCTAATTTTATCTCTTTTGAGAATTTTTCAGATTTCAAACGATATACCAACGAGATTATTCGTTATTCCGTATTCGTACTTTTGTATACGTCACGCGAAATTCCATTACGTTAGTGAATAACGGACACGGAGAGTACAAAGTATAGCCGGAAAAACCGTTATAATATACGTGAAACGTTTTATAATAGTTCCGTAGATTTTCGATAGCCTTTGGTTTTTGTCTTAGTCTTTTGTTCCCGAAAAAACCAAGTACGCGGTCCGCGTCGCGAATCGGACGCTATTAACGACGTTTTCGTCGCGTCCTTTTACGAAAATCCGGTAACGAGGTGGATCCGTACTTACGAATAAATCGCCGTGTACTGGTTGCACGTTTGGCTCGCGTTTATTTCACCGTTGTTACGGTCGACTAATGGGTAACTAATGTTCAGTCGGGTACCGTAAAATCGAAACACGAACGGGAAAATGTCGAAAACCGACCGTTACTCGGGGAACGTCCTAGAATTTAAGTAGCTAACTGTCGGGCGTGACGAATCGATTTTAAAAGTACGCGTCCGTATACACGACGAATTTCCATACGCACGCGGTACGCGTGACTAAACGGCGAGTAAAATGGTAAAAATATCGCGATTTTCGACCAATCGTAATTAGTTTTAAAAGTAAAACGGGCGACAGTCGTCCAAAACATTTTCCGCTTAACGCGCGTACAATGGGCGCGCACCGGTGTTGTAACGAATTCGTTTGAAAAACATTGGCGACGAAATACCGTCGTAATATTTTTACGACGATTCAAAAATGAAAATCGTCTTTTGTTTTGCCGGCGAAAATAAGCGAGTCGACGGGGACGTCGTCGGATACTCGGAAATATCAACGACATTGCGGGTAATTGTTTTTTCGAAATAAGACGACTTTGATATCGAACGAAGTTTATTGCGCGTTATAAAAATAAACTAATTAAACGACTCGATGTCGATATATATATATGCATATAGACGACGGTAATAACTGTATTGAATAATTTACGGCGAGTACGATTATATTACATAAACGTCGCGCGTATTGTTATTACGTTTTAAGTACGCCGCGCAAATAATAACCTGTATCGCGTACACGGTATCTACCCGGTGTAACGAGATAGACGCTAATTCGAATATCGAAACGTGTTTCGAACTAATGGCGAATTGCCGCGATAATTGTTCGTCGCGCTTTGTATAAAGGATTTAAGCGATCGTATAATATACGGCAATGGTGGTGGTGGTGATAAAGGTGATACTACGCAAATACGTCCAGATAACGGAACCCACGTATGGGCGGCGGCACGCGCGTTCGGCGTACGAACGTTCAACGGACCGTAATTATATTTCGAGTACTCTCCGACGTTACGGTGCATTACGGGTGAACGACGGTGGAGACCCGCCGTCGGGGACGAAAACAACGGCGCTCGCCGGATACGTAATTGGATCGGACGAATGTCGCCCGATATACGGCGCGCGACCAATAATACCGTGCCGGTGTACCGCGATCGTGTTCGAAACGTCGTCCGCTCGGGCTGTTTCGAAAATCGAAATGTCGGACGCCTGAGACGATGACGTTCGCAATTAGCGATTTGAACGGCCTCCGGGGGACCGGTTTTCCGGGCGAAACGTTCGGGCAAAAGTTGATCACGCGCGAAATTTCACGCGTCGATTCTCGGGCGTCCGCGCTCGTAAAACGGATAAAATTGTCCGTCCGGCCGTACGAAACGAATATATACGCCCCATTCCCTCTCTTCCACCAAAAATACCGGACCCGTTACGTCACGAGTCATTTTTTTTTGCCGTCCGTCGTTATCCTTTTACGTTTTCGGCACCGACCGCGTAATTAGACGGTACACACGACCGGGGCCGTCGTCGGGTCCGGGTTAAAAGAACTATCGGCTAGGCGAACGGAGAGGGCCGTATAATGCTCGTTTCCGTGGCCGGCGAACGTACGCGACGTGGCGAGAACGATCGATCGATGGTGTATCGCGTGGCGCGCTCTGGCTGTATTTCGTCCGCGATTACACCGATTTTCCCCGAATTCGTGACACATATAGATAGATAGCACGACCGGCGAGAAACATCGGACGGTCTCGTCAAACGGACGGGAGACAACCACGGCGTTTCTATCGGCCGTCTTCGTTTTGACGGAACTCGTGTCCGCCGTTACGTTCCGCGGCAATACGGTCGCGTTTCCGACGATTTCGGGCCGAATCGACAGGTCCGAACGGCCGCCGGTTGGGTACGGAGGAATGGAGTCATTGGCTCGGCGATCCACGATTTCTACTTGAATCGTACGCGCTATTTTATCGACGTCGTTATCGTAATCAGTACGTCGGCCGGGAAGTACGGCCGCGACGTACTTCGGTAAATCTATACACGGTTCACCTATTCGTCCAATTTTTTCCCCTCATTTACGTACGTTTCGCGAATTGTATTCCGAGCGCAATTTCGCGTTAACTAATTTCCGTTAGACGTTGGCGTCCGCGGCACACATCCCGCCACGTTTATTGGCGTTTCCCGTTAATGGTTTTGTCGCGCTGTTAAGACGTGATTTTCAACGGGATTTCAAACGTATCGAATAAACGATTTTATCGTACGTAAATTTTCAAATTATTTTACTAGCTCGTCATATTCGGTCGGCGCGGCCCGTCAACAGTTTTACGTAAACGAAATAACGAAATATATTGCGTCCGTTCGCTAAGTTCGATTAGGAATACCGGTTTCGTTTGTTACCGGAAACATTTTCGGAATTTTTTTTTTATCTACGTCTATTAGTAAACAACCACCGGTAATGTTTTCGACGTTTTCGTAACGTAATAATTACGATTCAATAACGAAATAAGCTTTCGAGTTTTGAATTTTTAGATTTATTTATTAAGAAAAAAAAATATATATATATATTAAAAATATAAAGATATTTAATTTAGAATTACATTTTTGCGTCGTATTAACGGTCGCACCCATCCGGTTGTTCTTGAATAGTGACAGCGAGCTCGACTAAATGTCGTATTGTATAAACGAGTCAAAACTGTTTTAACGAATAACGTAACGGAATAATTATCGCTTAAACGAATCGTACGTTCGGAACGTTTTTGGACGTTTTGACGCGCGAATAAAATGATTTCGTCAAAAATAACGTTATCGCGTTACGGACAACGGGAATATCGGCGAACGAATATTTTAAACGTTCGCGAATTTCGAACACGATTCGTGAAAGTGTTTCGATATTTTTCGAGAAAATCGCATTGCATACAATATATGGCACTCCGTTATACCGCTGCAGTTCGGAGCTAAGGTGGCGGGTACGTTACGAACGAATGACGAGACTTGTGGGGAAAATGCCGACGAAAGGTTAGATTAGGAGCGGTACGCTTAGGCGGCGAGTGGCGCGGCGAACAGGAACGAGAAAGTGACGATATGGGGTGTCACTATAGACCAGAGGGCCGGGTATATTGACTACTGTAAGGGACGAGTGGCTACTCTCGCGGACTTGGCGCGTCCTAAGCGTGGTCGCGGGAAAACGGACGTTTGGAAGCGCGATAATGTTTTCGGGGGCGAATACGGGACGTGTGTCGAACACGTACGGTGAACCGGTGTAGCGCGTGTCCGTCGGGCGATTAGCTAATCGGGGCGCCGCGGTGTGATCCGCCGAAACGGTTCTTGCGCTCGATTTGCGCGCGAAGAGAACGCCGGACAGTATCGATTTGTCCGTCGTAATTTAACGGCCACGTACACGAACTGTAGAATAAGAGAAAGAGAATCGCGGCGCGGCAGGTTTCGCCGTCATCGTGTGTTCGTCGCCGGCACGTGCCGGTAGGTTTGGATTTCGTGATTGATTCGTTTCGCGTAACCGCCGTTACCTGATTTGACGGCTTACCCACCATCCGTTCTCGAATTCGCGTGTAATAAGACGAATACTCGACACGGCGCTCGTTTAATCTATTCATAATTACGGGCGTCATTTCGCGAACGACGAAATTCGAAAGACGAAATTGCCACGGAAATAATCCATCTCGTAACGTGCACGTAAAAACCACGGACCATTCGCCGTTATAAGTTTCGTCCCGATTCAAATCAAAGTCACGCAAGGCTACCAGTTTCAAATTAAAACGTCTATCGCTTTAGAGTTTGTACGCTTTTAGCGATATAAAACAAATACGTTTTCCAATCGTGATTGCTTTCTCGACAGTATGAGAAAATTAAAGTAAACTTTATTCGTTAGTCGACCCGCCGACCTAAGGCTCGTCACGAAACGCCCTCCGGGTGTTTACGAACGACGTAAACGCTCCGTTGACGTTTCGGTATTGACAGGTTTAGTATAAACAATTTTAAGCGGATTTTCGTGTTGTACGTAACCGCCGTACAATTTACGAACGTCATTTTATCGACGTACTAAAACGACCGTTGTCTATTTGCCGTCGACACTTTTGTCGAAAATTAATATAACCGTGAAATAGTACCCGTTTTTCCAAAATTATCCGTTTAAGTCGCGAATATAATAATGTACGTACAAATATATATATATATATATATATATATAGTAAGAATAATCGATACGTAAACGAGTAAAAAATACTATGGTTCGCGACACTCGTCCGTAGAACGACGAACTGGGTTACGAAACATTCGTCGAACACACGGACACGATCTTGGCGAAACAACTTAAATCTAAGAAAATATCTAAATAATGAATAGAAAAATAAAGATAATACAGATTATCGTTCGGGGACGGTCCAAATCGACGATCAGGCGACAATAAACCCGCGCCCGTTCTCCCTAAAACTAGTACAATGTATACAGGGTTACGTAAATGTTCCGTATAAATGGAAACAAATATCACAAAATTACGTACGTATATAAAACAAAAAAAAAAAAAACAAAAATAATATGGTCGTTTCAATAATAAAATTCTGTCGGCGACAGTTTTCGAACGGTAATATAAGTGTTAATACCGTTTTTCGATAAATATCGAACCTTTGAATAATCGTATACGTATAAATATATAGGACTTAATACTGGTACGTGTAAGTATATGGAGAACGATAATCGTTCCCCCGGTGCTTAGAAAAAAGTGACGTGAAAATGGGCGTTCGTTCGGACGACGGAATGTTCGCGATCGCGGATCACGCCCGGATCTATAGCTTGATCGTGGATATTGGGCTGATCGCGATGTTCACCGGTACTTTCCGCGGATCGTCCCTTTGTTTCTGCCCTTCGACGCTGTTCTTCATGCTGTAGAACACGTATATCAGCAACCCGATTTTCAACCATACGCCGAACCGAATCCACGTGTGAACGTCCAGCTTCATCATTAAGTAAACGTTCAGCAAAATGCTCAGGCACGGTATGAGCGGCACCAGCGGCACCTAACCGTCGACAACGGGATAATTATTAGCGGCCGGGGTGAGGCGACTGGCGGGCGGACGAAGAACGGTGGGCGAATTACCTTGAACGGAAGCTCCTTGTTCGATTGCGGTTGTCTGGTCAGCAGCAACATCAACAGCAAAAGCAAAACGGCCAAAATGGCGATCGAATAAAGGGCGAAATCGCCGCTGTAACCGGTTCTCTCCTGCCAGATCGTGTTGCAACAAAACACAATGGACGTGACGACTGCGCGCGCAACAATATACAAAAAAAACGCGCGGTTAGGCCCGGTCGCGTATCGTTCGTTATTTATTCGCGTCGACGTACTGAACAGTATCATGACGGTCTTGGACACGCGTTCGGTCTCCTCGTTGGCGTACTTGATGTTGGACAAATTGAGGTATTTCACGGCGGTTTTCACCATCAGCTCGGTGAACCCGCTGCTCTCCGTCTCGTCGTTGCCCTTGATGACGAACTCCACGCCCGAATCGTTCTTGTACCGTAACACCAGCACGCAAATGCACACGATCGAGTACGCCAGCAACGTCCCGATGGACATCATGTCGATGAGTTGTTCGAGGTTGAAAATCGCCGCCATAACGCCTGCGGAACAACGAAACCGTGACCGCGCCATCGGCGGATCACGTGGGTACAAAAATATCGGATCGGTCGGTTTTGAAAATCGTTAACCGAGTACGTTGTTCTTATAAGGCGCGCCCTCGAAATTTCGTGACGAAATCGAGTAGTCCGCGGGACAAACGCGTCTACTTGGTCCTCCCCCCCCCATCGACCGAACGAAACGGAATCACGAAATTGTCGTTTTCGACCGTACTACGTACGCGTGCGTTTCGACGGCATATTTACCGGCTAGAAGTCCCGACAGCAACGTGGCCAGCAACGGTGTCTGATATTTCGGATGGATGTCCGAGAACACGCGGAACAAGAGACCGTCGCAGGACATGGCGTACAATATTCTGGGCAACGGGAACATCGTGCCAATCAGACTGTAAAACGGAACGCAAAACGGTTAGGACGGGCGTACGGACGGGTGTCGTAGCGGCCGCACCTGGTGAACAATGCGAAAACGGCGCCGGACGAGACGATCCACTTGACGGTGGTCCAACCGAGATGGGTGTACACGTGCGGGAACGGCGCGTCGGCGTCCTAGACGATAAAAAAAACGTCGAATTTAGCCCCCCGGGGGCTGGTCGCGTGACGGCGGCGGCGCGCAATTACCTGATCGTAATACGGCCACATAAGGGTCAACACCGAACTGATGCAGCAATACGCCAACGTGATGATGGTCAACGAGAGTACGATGGCCAGCGGGATGTCGCGCTTAGGTTTTTTCGCTTCTTCGCCTGCGGGATATTCGAACGTTAGCGTGACGGGTGTTTATTTCGTTTTATTAAACGTTCGTCGGCGCTCACCCGTAGTAGCCACCACGTCGAAACCGATGAACCCGTAGAAGCATTTGGCCGCTCCCGTAGTGACACCGGCCCAGCCGAACGGCAAGAAACCGCCCTCGCCGCCTTTCACGCCCTTCGGTACGTCGCGTTTCGGTATGTTCCAGTTGTACGGGTTGACTAACGGACAAACGGAGTAAAACGGTGACGTCCCGGAACGTTTCGTCCGCCGGCGGTTCGGTGCCGAAACAGTCCGTCGGGCCGTCCCGTCCGGTCGGACACCGGGACCGGCGGTTTATTATTCGGGCAAATGGTTATAACCGGGTAAACGGAACCGTATGAACGCGGTAACCATGTGTCAACGTACCGTCATGAACCTGCCCGTCCTTTCCCTGTGTATAGTCGAGTTTACTTTGTGTATGTGTGTGTGTGTGTGTGTGGTCAAGGATTGTTTTTGTGACCCGAGTCGGAATGCCGTCTCGTTCGAAAACAACGCTCTGCGGCTTACCCAACCCGGGATTTTTGTAGAAATCATTTTACGTCCGTTTTGTTTTTCACGTAAACGTATTGGGAAAGGTAGTACGGCCCACGTCACGCGTTCACTACCGACACACTCGCCTGTCCCGCGCGTAATTATTATAAATTATAGTCTTGTTGTCGTACCGGCGGCCCACAAAACGTTGCGAGCCACGACAATTTATATTTATATATACGCACGTTTCGTTCGGAGTTTTCGAAAATTGTTTCCGAAACGTACGATTTTCGAATTGTGTGTGTGTGTGTGTGTGTGTGTGTAACTTCGACCCACCGACGACGGTAACCACGCGAGAATCACACTGCGTATTGCGTACGAACGGTACGGTACGGCGTCGCGCGTTCGGTTCCGAAGAAATTACCGTCCCGTGCCCGGGTCGGGTTTCGCGAGTGTAGCCACCGGGACGGGGCTGGGGGACGTTTCGAACGGACAGTGGCGTCGGTCCCTGAAATCGTTACACACAATTGCGTTACCTTTGAACAGCCCGGTTATGACGACCGTGGCCACTGTTAATAAGTTGACCACCGTGAACACGTTGTTGATCATCGTGGATTCGCGCACTCCCCACGACAGCAACACTGCGATAACAAAAACGGATCGACACGTTACGGGCGCCGTGCGAAACCATCGACAACGGTGTAGGGCTAACTCACGCGATAGTAGCAGTACAACGCTGAACGAGAAGAAGTCCGGGTAAGTGGACAGGAAACTGACGTTCATCGGGAAAATCTCCGTCATCGTTTTTCGCATCGGGTAACCGAACAACGCGTCTACGTAGTTGCTGAGACCTTTGGCGACGCTTGCGGTGCCTGTAACGTACGATCGCCGGCGTTAGCCGGATTCGTCCTCGCGGCGATCGGTTAACCGGTCCCTCCCCCGATCCCACCGTGTTCGATTGGCCGGCAAAGCTCCGGCGGTTAAAAAGAACGGGGCCGACGTTTTCGTTCCGCCCGTATAAATATGTGTTCAAAAAGTAACGGAAACATTTTTTAATTTCGCGGGTTCGGAGAGTCCGATTGTCGAAGTTTTTCTTTTTGTAGTCTTGGCACACGCGCCCCCGAAGTATCATAACATTTTCGGTTGTATTCGTCGTTTACTTTTTATGCAGTAGCCGCTAAGGTTAGACGTATTCTACGAGTTCGGCGATTTTGTTCGTTACAAAAAAGCGGATCGGCGAATTGGCGAAACGACGGCCCGTTACGGTTCTCTTTATTTTCGGAAATGAAAAAAAAGTCACGCGGAACTATATGCCTGGCGAATATGGAGGCTGGGGCATCGTTACAGTTTTACAGAACGAGTTGACGTCGAATGTGAATAATATTTTACCGAAGTACGTTCGCGCATATTGGATCGAAACCCGCGGGAATTAAACGCGTATTCGTGCACATTTTAACTTGTTAAAAACTCTACAAACGCATTTCGAAACGTATTCGAACGTTTTATTTTTAAATAACAAACGATAGTATCGATCAATCGAAAATTGATAAATTTTTATTACGCGTACCGAAATAACGTTTTCATAAGAAATATCGCGCGTATTCCCTGGCGCGTTATCGTTGTGTGGTTTCGAGTACTTGAATTCGCGCGCGTACCACTAACGCGATCTTAATCAAATCCGTTTTGGGTAAAAGTAGCGATCGTTGGTCCGACGCGAGTGGTAATCGTTTAAGCGCCTCTGCATTAGGCGATACGAAATTTAGTGGAAACGAATTTCTGTCTACGGCACCTGGTGAAAGTAGCGGACACGTACCTGGTGACTTTCGTGCCAAACAATAACGCGCGAAAAGTGATCGGCGTCGCCGCTGGAGGCGAGATCGGGTTTATTTTCGCGAAACGAATTTGCCGGAGTTTCCGAGCGTAACTGTGCGCCGCCGAATCGCGCTTTCTTTTTTGACCGGCGCGCCCGCGGAATACGCCGAAACGGACGGGCGGCTATACACCGTAGCAGTTGATACGGTACGTACGGTGTACGACCGCAAAAATCGTGTACCGTACGCGCGCGGTTGTCGGCGAATGTTCGTATCGAACGTTTTCGATTTGACGAACGGACTTTCTAGTTGAGCGGACGAAACGGAACGCGCCGGACACACCGATCCGACGGTCGGACGACGGTAAAACGACACGAATAAAAACGCGATCGCAGGCGCCGCAGGAATATTTCGCGCGAATTAACGTACCACTAAACCGCGGTACCCAATTAATCGTCGTCGGTGACAAAATGAAACGTCCGTAACGCGTTAAGTAAAAGAAAAGGACGAAATGAAAGACCGTGGGACACTCGTCGCTATGCGATCGTATAACCTTAACGGGTATATATAGACGAAGCCCTTGGTAATTTGTTTTTAGTATAATTGTTCCGGGACGTCGCCCGTTATTTGCCCCGTCCGTTGTTATTGGGCGCGCGGGAAATACGGGGCGCTTGAGTTTTTCGGCGTTGTTTACGGAGCGGAAGAACGCGCGTGACAATCGAGCGCGTTTTCGCCGCGACAATCGCCGACCGTGCGCGCGATTCGTCAACAACCCCCCCTCCCCTGGTAAAAACCGTTTACGTCCGATCGCGATCTTACCGATGACGTATTCGAGTATCAGATTCCATCCAATGACGAACGCGACGAATTCACCCACGCCCACGTAACTGTAAACGTAGGCCGACCCGGCTTTTGGCACGCGCGCCGCGAACTCGGCGTAACACAGACCTGGAAACACGAGAACGCCACGAATTCAATACCGAAACGGCACTACCTCCCCTCGGCGATACACACGCACGCCTCCATTCCGAGCGTACTCGCGGTTTTTCCGTTTCCCCCCCCCACCCGGCAATTTTTCGCCTCACCTGCGAACGCGGACGCGATCGCGGCCAACACGAACGACAGCACGACGGCCGGCCCGGCGTCCGTTTTGGCCACGGCACCGGCTAGCACGTAGACGCCGACGCCCAGCGTGGATCCCACGCCCAGTGCCGTCAGGTCGACCAGGTTGAGCACCCGAGCCAATTTCTGCTTGTCGGGTTCGACGATCACGTCGTCGTCGCTTTTCCGCCGGGACATCACCTGGATCAGATTCTCTCGCTGCCCGGAAACATGAAACATACACACACACATGTTGAACGAACAAAAATACCGCCGGTCTTACGTAAACGACTACGCGACCGTTTATCGGCGTCGCGATTATCTAGTCTAGACCGGACGCGCGTGTACCGTTCGTCCGTTCGGATAACGGCGAAACAACGGCTGATAACCGTTTTAATCGCCAACGGTATTCGCTCGTAAGTCCCTTCCTTCGTCCCGGGGACGTACTCGCTTTCGGATCGCGAACGTCGCTCCCCCGTCCCGTTTTACGGCGTTTTCGGCGATAATTTCGACCGGTACCGACGCCGGTTTTCGGCCGAACAAAAAGGGGAACCGATAATATCCGATTACACTGGCGCGTCCGTGCCGACCGATGACGGGTCGCTCGCAATAATAATCACCACGGCGCAGAACAAACGGAATTCACCGACACGTGTCAATCGCTATTGGTGTTCTGCGGGCCCCGTTAGCCACGGAAGTCGAACGACCGGTCCCCGTCGTCGTGGCTCGACCATACACATTAAGACACCCGGGCGCGGACTTTCAAGCCGACGGTGGCCCGTATTTATACGGTGGACGACGACCGGTCGGCGTAACGCGTTTTGACGGTTTTTCGTTCTGTTCACGGTAAATGTCGAGCGTTTCGGTATTTATAGCGTTCGAAATTTCGCGCGAAAACGTACGACGGGTCGGACGCAGCGCCGAACGAACTGCGGCCCGGCACGATAGGCACGACGCGGAAATAACGTTTTGAACTGCGCGTAATAACCGAACCGTAACGCTCGAGCGAAAAAACTATTGGTGTGTGTGTGTATTACGCGACACCGTACGTGCTACACTCGATGGAAATAGATCGCGCGCGACGTCCGTGTGATGTTTACGATCGACCTAACGCCCGTTTCTTTTGTTTCCGTCGAGCCTCGTGCCCGTAATTAACAATCGTCCAACGTCCGTCCAAGGCGGTAATTACCGAATTTAAATACCCGCGGTCGTGTCGAATATTAAAATTCCGAACCGTCACGATACCCAGCGTTTGGTACGCGTATTATTATTATATTCGTAATATTTGTATATGACACGTGTACGCCGTAATGCGCGACTAAACAAAAACGTAACGCCGTAAAAAATAATTAATCGATAGTTGTCGTTCGGTGTAGCGATAGATTTCGGTACGGCCGATACCAGCGTACTTGCGCGCATGTCACGCGGCGATTTCGGAAAATACAAAGTTGACCGCCGGAGCGGTGAAATAGCCGCGAACTGTACAACGTGATTGAATAGACCGAAAACCGCGGGTCACGTGCAACGAAACCGATTGGATTTACGCGGTGAACACGGCGTAACGACGTCACGTGTTACGCGAAACGTTCGACCGGGTTAATAAAATTGTTTAACCCGCGCCGTTGTTTTTTAACCGTTAATTAAGGCGGCCCGAACGCGAAACAGGCCGCCGGAGAGTGGATTTATCAGGCGGTTTATACTCTATAACGTTTTACCTACCGGCCGTCGGTTTCGAATACGTCGAAACTCGGCAATCCGGGACCGGTTGCCCAACGACGGCGCGTGTGTAACGGTCGCGACGAGTCCGAGCGTCGTAAAAAGTCGTATGTCGGGGGGGGGGGGCAATGGGATAAAACGGAACGAAATATCCGCGGCGTGTAACGATTTCGGAAAACTCGAGACGAAAACATTGGCGAGAGACGCCGCGCGTTATCGAAATTACGCCGAAATCACGTCCTAAATACGAGGCACGTTCGTCGTTCGTGTACGGCGAATTATTCGATTTGCCCGATAGTCGTTTTCGTCGGTTTTTGTTTTTTATTATAATTATTATTGTTGTTGGTGTTATCGAATCGATTCGTCCGTACGGGCGCGCGAAATATTTAAAAACAAAACCAAGTACGACGCGGTTATTACTATCGTCGTGCGAATTATTTTTTTCTCGAATCGTCGTAATCGCAGGAGCGTAAAAACAATACGCCGCAACGTGTCGATTCGTAGACGCGGTACGAAAAAACCGCCACAAACACAATTTATGACGAGAAGTAGTTTTCGAAAGTGAAAAAGAAAAAAAACATAATCGCCGATTTTTTTTCTTCGCGCTTAAAATCCGTCGCGCGTGTTGTACATTGTTTCCCATATTCGACGCCGCCGACGTGCGTCACCATAAACCCGACAATTAGATAAAATCGCGTTTGGCGAATACGTTTCAACGCGGACATACCGTTCGGTCGTATTACGAGCGACGACCGTAATTTTCCGTCGAGTTTTTGCCGACAGTTTCCGTTCGCGAACTAAACTTTCGATTGCCGTGACACAATGCCCCCCTCCGGTACGCGGTAGTAACGCGCCGGGGGGACGAATGATTTCGTCGGGAGTTCGTACGACGCGTTTGTGCCGGTATCGTTATAAAACGGTCCGGGGCTAAACCGCGGAAACGATTGTCGCTCGTACTCCGTGTCCAATTAGAAAACGCGCGCGCCGCTGTGGGATTTGCGTAAAAAGCTCTTAGGATCGTTCGGGCCGTTAAACTAAACCGGCCGAAAACGGTTTTTGACCTCTCTACGGCCGCCGGACGCGTTATCGATTGCGCCGATCGTTTTCGTTGGCGTATTTGTAATATCGTCGACGGGTGCATTGTTAACGGCGGAAAACACGCACGAGCATACGTAGAGATTCGTACGGAGTTGAACTTTCGGTCGGCTTTTCTATTTTCGTTATTAACGGTAGCGGGCGACGGGGGCGTCTCGTCGGCTGACGCAATAACGCGACCGGCCAGAAATTACGGCCCGGTAGGATAATAATAATTTACGATACACGCCCCCCCTACCGTTTGTCCGCCGGGCGACCCGAACCGAAATAAAAACGGCGGGCGCGTTTGACCGATCTACGGCCGTCCGGTTACCGTCGCGATATTACAATGCGGCCACCGGGGCCGGACAAATGTGTAACGAACGTATCCTTCCCCCTTTTTCGTCCATTCACTTTTGCCCTAACGATACCGGCCACAACGAAAATTGTCGCGGCCCGACGCGGATCTCTCTCCGGTAATAAAATCGTGACGCGGAGACGACGTAACCTCGAACGCGATTTACCGAGCGGACAAAACGGAGCGCGGCTGCCAACCGACTTCGTTGCCGATCTCGGGACTCGGGCGCCCGCAGACGGTAAAACGTCGTCCGTGTGTGTGTGTTCGCTTTTCAGCGCCGTTTTTGGGGGAACGCGTCCGACGAATGGCTGCAATTCGCGTCGGCCCGTCGTTATTATGACCATCGGCGGCGGTTATCTAACTACGACAGACGTTTAAATCCTTGAACTCGGCGACGATTGAATTCGATCGAAACGTCCGCCGACTGGAGCCAGACGAATTGATTTTAAATTGACGCTATATACGTATCTATATATATATATATACACACGTGTGTGTGCGCGTGCGTATACGTACGCTCGTTTGACGCGCGATCATAAATGAATTATAGGTCGACTCCGGGGCGGCTTCGCGTCCGAACAATTTTTCGACGGTATTAATTGAACGTCCGACAACATACGCTCATATATACGTGTGTGTGTGTGTGTAGCGTCTGTATTCGTTCGTTACGTGCACGTGATCTATTTATATGTTTTACATAGTCTAGCCAGTGGCGTACTGACAGGGAGAATGGGGTTTTTGGGAATAATCCCCCTCCGAAAATTTTTTAAGAAAAATTAATTCCTTACGAGACCTATATTTTTAGTCAACAATAACGAAAAACGAAAATATTTTTAAATTTCAATACGCGTTACGATCGTATAACGTGTTCGTTAAAAACGAATAATCTATTAAAGTTGTCGTTTCGTTTAGGGTCATCCGATTTATTTATTTAAAAATTAACCCCCCCCCCCCAGAAATTCAGGTCTAAAATTTAACTCGACGACGATATAATTCAATTTCCGTATATCGACCGACCGACGCCGCGACGGAAAATACTCGAAACGTCTTTACTTAAAACCCGAAAACTGGGTGGAATAATACGCGATCGGGTACGCGGACTAATCGCGAACCCTTTTCAAACTGTTGCTACACGCGTGGCCGGCGGTCGTACGAAACGGCGTTTCTGTAAACGAAACACGGCCCGAAAACTGGCCTAGCCTCCTGGCCGTTCGTTTACGTAACGAAAACCGGACGGTTCCGGGACGGACCGCGCGTCCGGTGCCGGCGGTCGCCGTTTTTCCCGAACGCGTTTCGCGCGCGACAGACGCGCCGCCGGTTCGTGTCGTTCGATTTTTCGCGAATCGGCGTCCTGTGGTTCGAACGAAAAAAACAACGGGGCAAAAAAAACGCGCTCAGACGACTAATCCGATATTTGATTACGTCGCAAGGTTACGCGGACAAAAAAAAAACCGCGTCGTATCGAGGATACGTATTTTTTAAGCCATTCCACGGACGGGCGTTGTACGTTGAACCGACGGCCGGTCCGAGAAAACTATTCTCGAAAATACCTTCCGTTATCCGCGTTATCGCGATATTGTCACGGGTGGCCGTCAACTACTTGTAATAGGTCGCGACGTCGTTAAACAATTCCTCGGAACTTACGAAAATACCTATTCGTAGCGGTTAGATTCGCGGAACGAAATAACGGTTAAAAAAAACAATCGTCGCCGAGTATTCGATCGAACGGGCGCCTGCGTATTGTATTCGTTTTTTTTTTTTATTTTGTTGGTCTCCGTAGCAAAAATAGGCGCAACGCCACGGCGACGTTGTTATTTACGGCTAGCGCAATAAACGCGCTATTTATGGTTTTGCGTGCGCTGCCGAAAAACGGTCGGACGTCGATTTTGTATTTCGTACACGCGTTAAATATATATATATATATATATATATACGATATGTACGCCTAGCGTTTTTCAAATATTTATATACGTCGGTGCAAGAGCGTATATTTGTATAATAGTTATCGCGCCGAGAACCGGCCAATGTTAATTCCATTCGGCGTATTCTTTAACGTTTCTTTTCCGCGCGCCACAATCGTCGCGTTTCGGTGTCTATCGCGTTTTACCGCCGACGGATATTCGAATATCGGAACAAGCCTAACCCAAACGGGGCGTTTTCAACGTTTCCGTATTTTCACTTTACGAAACCGTCGTTTACACAACAGGACGCCCGAGAGAACGCGCCCGAACTAAATGAGCGTAGGTTTTAAATTCGTAAAAGATGAAAACCGGCACCGGAATTCGAACCGACAAACAACGACGGCTGTTGAAAAAACGATTTTACCATTTTACGGCGCGACGACGAGTCTGACCAATTATATTTACAGTAGTGGCTAAAAACGAAAAAATGGAGCGACGTGTTTCGTTTGTTTATTTCATGGGGGCCGAAATCGATAGAAAACGGTACGTTCGTACGCGACCGGACGGAGAGGATAGAAAACGAAATTTCCAAACGTCGGACGGGAACGAAAGTTGTTACATTTGTCGTCGACAGGACGGAACAACACGCTCCGTTTGTATCGCTACGTCGCGGTAAATAGAGAATTACGTATGTGACCGGTTCGTGGCGATAATTAGCGAGCGCCGAGCGAATTATATATATATATATAATTTACAGGACCGAAGGGGACGGACCACGGTGGGGAGGGGGAATAATTGTACGACCATAAAACGTGTAATCGTACGCGGCGAATTATTTTTCCATTCGGAACGTTTTCTAATGCGCCGGAACGAGTCGTATACAGTCGTGTACACGTGTTCACGACACGACCGTACTTGGGTTTCGCGACGCCGTTTCTATGTACGCGTCCCGATCAAAGTCGACGGGCCTGTAAAAACCGTACTTACGGTACACCGCGTAACGGACGAACCGCGGCCCGACGTCGGACGCGTATTAAAATTGTACGCGGATCGTGACGTCGCGTAATATCGGCGACCGTCCGCCACGGACGTTTCTCGTTTTATCCAAACGTTTCGCGCAACCGTATCGCTCTCCGATACATCTATGTGACGCGTCGCGCGGTTCGTTTTCGTAACGTTCGTGACCGGAATCGTTTTCCCGACGCGGGGAAAATGGACCGCCGAAAACGGTCCGCCGGCCGAGCGAAACGAACGCGACGGCGTTGTGCGTAGACGAACCGCGGGCACGGGCGACTGTGTGAGGCGCTCGGTAAACGAAAATTTCGGGTCGCCGAAGAGCCGGCGCGAATTTCTAGAACAATCGCCGCGGGTCGTTTTTCTACGCGGTAGCCGTTCGACTTGGTCGCCGCGACGATTGGGCAACGGGTCGAACGACCGGGTCAATGTACCGGTGGCGGCCGAGATAGTCGCGAATTTTTGCCGTTTTCATTGTGTTTCGCGGAACGGAGACGAATCACGGACGATCCGGACACGAGTGACGCGGACCTGTTGTCGTCGTACGACGTTCCCGTTAACGGCGATCGTTTCTAACCGTCCGTTTCGCGCGGGTGTCACGTGCCTACGTATCGTACAGTATCCGAAATCGGATCCTTCCCTTCACCTCTCCGTATATATATATTACCTTCGTAACACATTTGTTCGGATATTCGAGCGTAATGTGTCGTGTGTCGCGCTATACGCGTACGGAACGTTTCCGCGGTCGCTTCTGAGTACGACGAGACGTCGGTCACGACTGTTAACGGCTAACGTTCGCCGTTTTAATTCTCGGCGAACCGACGCGCCGTTGTTTCGCGTACGACGATCGCCGTGCAATTCGGTACGACCGTACGGACATAAACGACGGCGGAATCACGTCGCGTCCGTATTGTCGGCCGACTCTACGGTCCGATTACCGTCGCCGCAACGGCGGTGACTCGGTCGCGCCGTTCGATTTCGAATTCGCGTGCCGCGGTTGGTCCCGCCGAGCGAACGTCACCGGATTCTCGACGGCGGCGTGTTCGTTTATCTTCTCAATCAATCGGTCATCACGAAAACGCTTGGAGTATCGTCGAAATAATTACGACGCGCGTAATCTAATCGGGCGGAATATGGACGGAGTGGCAATTGAACGCTACGACACCGGTGTGAGGGTTTGGGAATGAGAATCAGTTTCGGTAGTTTTCGAGAAAATCGCGTTTTAGGTAGCCCGTTTAGGCGGGTACGGGATTCGACAGGCAACGTAGGGGGAAGTCAACCGAAGTGAATTTAATTTCTCGACGAGTCGGCGGTTACGACGACGACGGTAAGTTATACACGATAAGTTCGTTGGTTTATTTGTACGAAACGTAGCGACCGAGCGCGCTCGTTCGGGTAATACGGCCGGTTTGGGCGGGCGCGGCGAAATTCCGAATAGGTCGAAACATTCGCGATTATTACACGGTCGTTTTAAATCGAAATTGTCGTCTTTTGCGCCGTGCATATTAAACGCGTCCGACGATAATTCGGTCGAGTAATATTGCGGTAACCGGTTACAAAGACCCGGGGTGTATTTTTATCGCGACTTCGTCGTGTTGGTGTCACGTGGACCAACAGATATACGATGGTGAATGGTCGGGAGTTTCGGGATTTATTATTTAGTCACGACGGGTCAATTAGTATCGTAAACGTATTTAGGGCGAAAACGCGGTTATTCGTAAGTTCGGCAAAATGCGCGGCGTTTGTCCGTTTTTGCTGGCCGAAACGATCCGAACGTAACGCGGCGCCGGCCAAATACGGTTCCGTCTTCCGCGTGCGGAATCCAGTAACGCGCGTTATTGCGCGCGATTAATTATAAATAGTGACGGGAATTAAATAATATTATTGCGCGTTCGCCTAGTCGAGTGTTGAAATTATTTTCGTCCCGAGTGTACCGCCACCGCCGCCGCCGCTGACTAGAGTTACACGTTTGGCAAACGTGCGCGCTACCGCCGGCCGTATAGCATTCCGGACTATACCTATTAAACGTTATCGTTCCGCACCCGACCGATTGACCCTGGCCCGGAACGGTTTATATAATTTTACTATCACGTTCGACGCGTATGACGTCCCATTGTTATTCCCAATCGATCTCTCTTCCGACTATGTAACGTACACATACGCGCAACAACAACAACAACAACACTGACGACGAATACAGAACGATAATCGGGCTCGTGTTCTTTGTGTGGCGGCGACATTTCGTACGGACAAAAAAAAGGCGAGGGCCGCGCGTCCGTCGCGTATCGTTTGGAAAACGAGCGCGAAATTAAACGGCCGGTAGAAGAGGCGTTTCGCGTTCCGCGGTACGTAACGAGTTGGCAAATTGTGCGCGCCCGGTATCGCGAAAAATAACGCGTACGCCGTTTAGCCCCGTTACGTTCGTCTCGTTATTTCCTGTTCCGTTTTCGTCGTCGGCCAAAACAAACCGCCTGCGGTTACGCTCGATTCCGTAACACGCTCGTTTGCCGAACGTGCCACCGGTATAGGGAAAACGATCGAGCAATGTACACGTATCGTATACACACACGTGTATCTCTCGTGCGCGAAACTCGCGCGGCGATTATTAGTCCGAAACGCGGGCGGACGTTGGTACGAAATTATCGTCGGCTCGACGTAATGGTTTAGGGTCGGAACGCGCGTAGGTTAGGCGTTACGATATCGTATAACGATTCAATACGCGGCCCCGTCGTTCGGCGTATGCCGAGAACACGGCAACGACGGTCGACCAAAATCGCGGGGAAACACGAGCATACGCCGTTTCGTTTCGATTTACCGAACGAAGTGGATACGCCGACGACGCGCTAGTAAACGTTTTAACGAACGTTCGGAATCGCGTTATCGGTCGGTCGCCGGACGATAAACCGTTTTATTACGACGTCGAAATTGTTTACGGCCCAATCGCCACCGGTTTCCCGACGAATAAAATCCGCGCGGTTAATTGTATCGGCGATTTAAACAAGAAAAAAACCGAGGGAATTTTCCGCACGAACGACCGCCGCAGTAATCGGAAATCGCCCGAATACACAATCGCTATATTATTAAAAAGTCGGCGCATTCCGCCCGAGTACGTAATTTATTGAATTCCTTGTTCGGCGATATTGATTTTGCACGGCCGTAATTGTTCCGTTATTATCGTAAAGTCGGCGAATTATTATCGCCGGCGGTAAGTGTAGAACGCGTTAAATTGTTCGCGAGCGCGATATATGGCGGCGGCGCGTTATTGATATTGGACGAAAAACAAATTGCGTACGTATCGCGACGAACGATACGCGTTTAAATTATTCGTTATTTTTGTCCCCCTCGTCTGTAGAATAAAAAAACAAAAGTACAGCCGATACCGCGCCCGTAATCGCGTTTTATTGTTATCCTGAGTATTTCAGCGTGGCCGTTATTATTCGGTCGTAATACGCGGTAACAATGGACGCGAACAATTTCTACGAGCCGACGACGAAACGAAAAAAAATAAAACGTACGACGGACGTAATCGCGGGCGTTTCGGACGCGAATCGTTGAAGAATCGGCGAACGGTTTGTAGCAAACAAAACCGCGCGATTCGCGCGCGAAGGTGAATCGCGTCGTTTCGTTTCGACCGCGTCCATCGGCCCGTAGACTTTGGCCGAATTTTCGTCAACCACGACGTACCGTGTATAGGTTAGGCTATCACCGATCAACTCGTCCCAAGGTCGGCCGAACTCGGGCCCGAAACTGACCTAAATTCGCGCCGCGATCGATACGAAATACGTTTATCCTAACCTCGCGGGCGTCCCGGGATTCAATTTAGTTTCGCCGGCAGGATTAATAATCGGGTCGCGTCCGTCAACCGTCGGCGACGACGAACTATATTCGTATACGCCGCGTTTTGGCAACGCGACAAGCGCCGTTTTGGACGTCCGTCAAACGCCGCCGACGGTGAATGTAATAATGGTACGTTTTCAAGATCGTCCGGTAAGCATCCCGCGGTACGGAAACGTTTCCCTCCCCCCCCTCCCCGTAATACTCGAAACGCTCTCCTCGTTTTACGCAATATACGGAGCGGTTGTTTTTAGTCGTTCCGGTATTGAAGTTGTACGTTCGTCTCGTACAATTATCGAGTTTACCGGCGGTCGTGCCGCCGGGGGACCTTTGAAAACACAACGATAAACGGTCGGCGCCGACGATTTGAAACACTCGAATCGCCTGAAATGTTTCGGCGCGATACGCGGTCGCGTAAGTCGGTACGGGAGAACGTCACGGGCGTTAACGAAAATCTAACCTTGCGTCACGTCAGAATTTCGTGCCGGCAATCGGATTTCGAACGTATATATATATATTATTAGCATAACACGTAGCGAAATTTTTTTAACGACCCGTCCGCAAACCGGTTTCCGACGTAATCCGTACGCGGGTAAATAAATTACACGTTGCGTACAATCTGGCGCGTCGGCTTACGGCCAGGCGGCGTTCCGAAAATTCGCGAATGGGAACGCCGTCGACGGATCGTATTTAATCGGTTCGGTTTTCCCCGTCGTCGCTAATCCGGGCGTTTTTGTTTTCTAAACGAACCGCGTTACGTCACGCGCGATCGTCCTACATATCTATTTATAAACACAGACCACCGTACGTACGTAATAGCGGTGGTCACCGCGACAATTTCGTCAATAACGAACAGACGCCGAACAAAAGCGGAAACAATAGCGCGTCACACGCGCCGCCGAATAAAATATAATCGGCCGGACTACGGCGATTGCCATCTCCTACGCCGTCACGGCCACCGAAACGATTCTCGTTTAATTGCGAACGCGGCGCCGTTCGTACGGAAATCGGTAGCTACGTGAACGGAGGCCCGTGTCATCGGTTCGGCCGTCGGCGTTCTACAACACTACCACCCGCACTAGCCCTTCGGGACGGTCTCGCACCGCGCGCCCTGTGTACTCGGTATCAATTACCCACGGGACGACGGCGGACCGTCCGAAAGTCTGACCAAGTTTCGCTCAAGGTCCGTCCTCGCGACTCCCCCGCAGCCCTCGGCGCTGTACAAACATCGTTACCGAACGCCGGCGGAATAACCGACGCGATTTGCGTTCCGTCGTCACGGCCGTAGCGTAGCATTCACCGTAGCGTAAATAGCTATTTATATTTTTGGCTAACCGATTTTTACGGAAAGACCTTTCGGGGACACCCCCTTTGACATTTCGCTATTATAAGTCGACGACGACGGCTCGCCGCCACGTACGGTGACTACGTCAACCTTTCCGATCTTGACCGAACGCGAATTGAATGGCGTCCTTCCCCCCCCAGGAAACGGTCGGCCGGCTTTGTCCGTGACGCATTTTCGATGACGGTTTTCCGTCGGCGAGCGAAATACGCCGCGATTGATTGTCGCGCGCGCGTTACCGCTACGGCGTATAAATATTACGATACACAAACGGACGCGTCGTGTCTGACCCGCCATTGTACGACGCGAATTTAACGTAAGGATTCCCGGACTTCCCGAGGTAAATTGTCGCCGTTACGGAACATTAGGATTATTATTAATTATTCGGCGTTGTCCTAAACGTAACCGCTTCCGTACGCGTACGATGTTCGTTCCAAAGTATCTACAGATTCGTCCGTCCGTCGTCGCCGACACCGTTTTTGGATATACCCGGACATGGGTATATATATATATATATATATACCCTAACCGCGGTAGCTTTTTCAACGCGCGTATTTTATCGACGGCCTTCGCTCTCCCCGTCCCAAAGTTTAGTAGTTAAACGAATGACGACCGCCGACGGTACGCGTCCGTTGGTCAACCAATACGATTGTTTACCGGTGGCCGGGGGACGTTCCGTTCGCGTACATTTCGTTCCGTGGCCGATAACGTTCGGCGAAAATCGTTCGTTACGGAAAATACGATCCGGCGGGCGATTTACGGCGAAAAATTGTCGTGTTCCGCGGCGATTCGATCGTGGAACGTTAATGTTTGTTGTGTACGCCTATTATCTAAATGGACGCGTTTCGGCCGCAGACGTTGTCGTACGATGTAAATACTCGTTAATTGTTTAACGATTAAATATCGAGAAAAACACGGCTCGTGCACGGTTCGTTAACATAAATACAATTCGCGTTATCTTGTTGTTACGAATTCTTTTCGGACAACGACGCGCGCCAATCTCGCTTTCATCAAGTACCTGTGTCTAATCGGCTATCTCGCATCTCGGCCGATACACATACGCGCCCGGAGATAAACGAAAAATGCGCGCAATACCGCCGCGTTTTCTGCGTGTCCGAATCCGTGTCCAAATTTCGCTACGAAACATCCGGCCGCGCAACGACGACCGCGAGTTCGAATATTGTTTATAGTTCGCCGAGGAATTACGCGCCCGGTATTTGTTGACGGCGGAGTACAATGACGCGAAATTAACGATTTCCGTAAAAATTATAGTAGCGCGGCGTTGCGTTCGACGAGTATACGCGATTTTTACCAAAAATTGCGTTACCGTCGGTTGTAACCGTGGTTGTTACTTCTCGCTAAAATCGTAGTGGCGCGAACGACGTTCGTAATTGATTAAACCGAAAAAACCGCCGGTTGCCGAGAACCCGTGTTTACGACGCGATTACCGCGTAAGCGTAACAAAACATACGTACGTTTTTCGTTGTGTCGGTTTTTTGGGATAACGCGACGATATCCGTTCGTGTTTGTTCGTTATTCAAAGAACGTAACGCGCGCGCGGCTAATATAAAAAAAAAAAAAAAAACTATCGGATTTTGTGACGATAAAACGGTTTTAATTCGCAATAACGCGTTACCGAATCATTTTCGCGGTATCGATCAGTCAGCGGTTGAGACATACTCGACTCTAATCGATACTCGACCGCGCTATACGGAGTTACGGATTGTTTAATTTACACGTTTAGATAAAGTGTGGCACGATATCGCGACGTAATCCGTTCGATATCTACGTAACAATATATGTACGTACGTACGTACGGATTGTTTTTCGAATTAAACGGCCGAGCGGTCGGCGAAAAATCGTAAAATTACGCGCGTCCCGAACACACGACGTTCACGTAACGACACACCCTTAGACAGCGGTGGCCTTTGGCCATTCGAACCCCATCCTACCAACGAACTTTTCTCAATTCCCGAAATTTCGGGAAAACCGTTTGCGATACACGACCCGAGCGTATTATTTAGTTTATTCGGCGCGAGCCTACAAAATAAAATACGTAGGCCGATCGGGCCAGCCACGACGTTCGTTCAAACAAACGTTGTGGACGTTTACCCGCGCGTTCGTCAGGTAACGCATCGGCGAACCCGTACGGTCCCGGACGGCATACGTAAGCCGCGCGTTCGTAGATTACGAACGAGATACGTACCGAATTCCACCATGAGCCGTCCATTTCGAGTGTTTTCGCGGTGGCGGCGGACGGGACGCCGATGCGGTTTTGGTCGCCGGAGAACTCGAATATCCTGCCGAACGGAGAACAAGCGTGCGACGGTTGACGTACACGTGTGCGATGGCCGGAAACGACGTGATCGCGTTACGACTAGCGAGACGCTGGCTGGTACTCAGTGACGACTACTATCGTATTGTCGTCGGCCGGCGGTTCGATTCGATTTTTTTTTTCGAAAACTCGTCCGTTACGGTAATTGTCGGCGTTCCGTTTTTTGTTTTTAAAAGAGGAGACGGACAGAAAAAGAAAGAGATAGAATGAACGAGAGACAGAGAGAGAGAGAGAGAGAGAGAGAATCACAGTGAGAGAGAGAGAGAGAGAGAGAAATAGACAGAAAGAGAGGAACTACCGAATGGGCGCGCGCGCGAACGACCGACTGTCGCGGAGCGTAGTACGGAAATTATTAGCCGCGTATACGCGGCGCTCGTCGCTTTTATTAACCCGGCCGGGCGGTTAGCGCTCCAGGTGAGAGACGTCGCGGATTAGGTCTCCGCCGCCTATATAGATCGTATCGATCAATCGGCGGCGCGTCTACCGGGCGCGTTCGTGTCGTTACGATTATTGCGTACGCGGAACCGATTTTCCGGCCCCGTTGTTATTAACGCGGTCGTTTTCGTTCGGGGGAGGGTTCGATTCCGTTGGTTTCGTTCGATCGGCGGTCTTATCCTCGGCATCGGTCCCACGGAGCAACAGGTATTACGCTCGACGTTTTCGAAACGATTCGTCCAATACAAAACGAAACGGTCGGATTTACGGCGTCGGATCGTCGGCGACGACTTTTTATTTCACGATCGGCCGTATATCGTATTTACCTATTCGAAGCGTCTTTAAAAACGTTCGTTCCGTTTT
Organism: Geopemphigus sp. TES_GeoC_2020; assembly: GCA_025469175.1. NCBI lineage: Eukaryota > Metazoa > Arthropoda > Insecta > Hemiptera > Aphididae > Geopemphigus > Geopemphigus sp. TES_GeoC_2020. The sequence goes on along the minus strand of JAIPRN010000258.1, from coordinate 38,265 downwards.
TGACGCCGTAAAACGTTGGTATAACTATCGTTATTGAACGCGGAACGTGTGTTTTCGTAACATAATACACACCCAAGACCTCTAATAAGGTCGTGCCGTTCAATCCAATACGGGAACACTAAATATGTATATATACGAACGGCGTAATTTCACGCGCACGCGTAAACGCGTTAAAGGATATCACGCGCGAGAATCGTAATCAAATTTGTCGGGTGATAAAACTAATAATAAAGCAATTAGCGCGAACCGATAAACGAACAGTTTTTGAATATATTTTATCGCGTATTCTCGTTCGCGGCGTAGTTTATTCGTCGTATTCGGCATCGACGGAACAAATCGATTTCGCCGACATTCCGAAACAAGCCGAACGCTTGCCGACTCGTCGACAATTCGCCGGCGCAAACGTCGGGAAAAACGGACCTCATCTGTTGGAATATACGACGTACACTAGGACACGCCGTAATGAAAATTTCGTAAAACCGTGTCGGTTGTATATTAAGATAGACGACCGGTTTTTCTCGATCATTTTGTAACGAACGCGACCAATTAAACGCGTTTTTCTCTTACCTTATTTGCCGAGTGCGTTCGGTTAACTACTCGTCACGCGTAATAACATCAATTATGGCGCGTTTTGACGCCGTTACGCGCGACGTATTTTCCCTTCCCCAGTTAACTTCGGCGCGTATTGTTTCGCGTCGAACCAGCGACGCGACTCGGTACGACCGTAACGCCACGGCCGATCGGTGTTTGATCAACGGTCGCGATTAAAAAGGCTACGGGTACTTTTGAATTCGAACGCCACTTGAACAGTAACGCCGATAGTTTTATTAACCACTTCGAAACACGGCGTAAACTTAAAATAACAAATATGAATTTCACAAAGAACGGACGCTTGTCGCGAATGTGACCAGGAGAGTGGCGATAGGTGTCCCAAAATCGGTCGGTCGACGTAATCACTTACTGCGGTCGACTAACTATCCGATAAACGCGATTTGATTTGTACAGTGTTTTGTTCGGTTTTCGTTTGCTTTTTGCCCTCTACGCTGTGATCGATGCCGTAGAACAAATAGATCGTCAAACCTGCAACCGCGTACAACCAAATCAATCAATTACAACGTTATCGTTACCGAATCCGAAAGCTCGTACAAATATAGCGTCGGTCCGAACGGCGAACGGAACGTCTTTCTTCGATGACGGTTCGGACGCGTTATTACAAATCCGATAAATCTAAAGCCGCGGCGAATCGTCCGATACGGTCTACGCAATAATGCGCGTTATGGTATAACGTTATGTAATTAACGGTAACGATACGAAACGAGTGTAGGCGATATCAGTCAAGTGATCGCACGTCGTAAGCGCGTGTATAACATAACGAGTTATCGAAATTTTTTTTTTAGTTCGCGCAAGCGCCCAATACTGTTAATAGGTTTCAATAATTTTCTCGAAAGTGAGGGGAAAAAAATAGGAAAACGCTACGGTATTACGTCAGAAATGTTACGTTCTAGTCACCGCGGGTGTAATCACCGTTCGCGGCGTATTTCGGGCGACGAAAGTAACGTATGATTTTTCACTCGTTTTAATCTCTTTTCGACGCGAGCGTTTATTACGGAGCGAACAAAAAACGACGGAAAAAATTACGTAGTACTATCGTAACGCTTTTCGCGGCAACCTAACCGGCCTACCGATTCGATTAAAAACGCACTCACCACACGCGAGCCACACGATAAATCGTATCCACGTTTTGTACTCGAGTTCCATCATTAGGTAAACGTTCAATATTATGCTCAAACACGGTATGACGGGAACCAAAGGTACCTAAAAAAAAAAAAAAAACAGTAAATACACCGTAACGTGATCGATCGTTATTGGTATATAACCGTAGAAACCAATCGTCGTGGTACGAAACGAACGTTCGCGAAATTAAAGTTTAAAACGAAATCGCGCTATCGTAGTGTTCTCGGTATTAACAAACGTGTTTAGAGACCTTAAACGACAGATCTTCCTCGGCTTTCGGAAGTCTGCTCAGCATGAGCAGCGTGACGACCAACACCAAAAACGATACCAAATTTATAAACATGAGTACGTTCTTGGTGTTGCCGTGATGCGATTGTATATTCGCCAAGCTTATCCCGAACACGAACGAAAACACACCTGTAACGTTAAAACGTAACGGAATTAAATATCCGCGGTACTAAGTACGGAAACGAGGTTAGTCAAGTCGAGCGAATAAACGGAAAAAGGACGTGAAAATCGACGTGAGGTAGGAGGAGGAGAGAAAGGTAAGGTACTCTTTTGACGTCCGTCGATTCCGTCGGTTGATTCCCGCCAATAATCGCGAACGATTATCGCGTGGAAAAATGTTTAAATCGACTTCGATTCACTACGTCGTATTGACTATTGATAGGCAATCGTGTGGTAGAATCGACCACGTGTCCCCGTGGTAGTGAAAAAGGTACGAAAAAAAAAATTATCGCTTACTGAACACGGCTATCAACGCCCTCGAAACGTATTGCGTGTCCGCGTTCGGCACTTTCGTGTTCGAGAAATTCATCCACGTGCGGACGCTCCACCTGGTCGATTTCGATAATTTGTCCTGGATGGACGGCCGGTTATCGGCGTACCTGAAACACAACGCGCCATCCACCGGTCTCGTTATCGAGAAGACCGAATCGAAAATTGACTTAACGGTCCGCGCTTACCTTAAGATCAACACGCATATGCACACGATGGTGTACGCCTGCAGGGTGCCGATGGACGCCATGTCGACGAGCTGCTCCAGATTGAATACGGTGGCCAACGTGCCTACGGTTACCGGTAATTAATAACGACGTTTCCGGAGGGCCGGTCGGGACCGTCACTTACCGGCGAACACACCGCACACGACCGTGGATATCAGCGGCGTCTTGGTGGTGGCGTTGATGTTCGACAACACTTTGAACAGCAGCCCGTCGCTGGCCATCGCGTACAGGATACGCGGCAGCGGGAATATCGCGCCCAACAGGCTGCCAAACAACAACACGGGCGCTCGGGTTATTTTTACACGAATTCCGCGGGACGCGTCCCCGGCGCGCACGTACGTACCTCGTGCACAACGCGAATATCGCTCCGCCGGATACGATGACCTTGACCACCGGCATGCCGAGATTCTCGTAGAGGGCCGGTAGCGGCGCGTCCGGGTCCTGCAAACGAACGAACCGTGTACGAGTAACGCGAACGTGCGCGGCGAACGGTTACCGAACGTACCTGCGAATAGTACGGCCACATGAGCGTGAGTACGGTGGCCACGCCGCAGTAGGCTATCGTGCTGAGGAACAGGGACGCGACGATCGCCAGCGGGATGTCCCGTTTGGGGTTTTTCGTTTCTTCGCCTGGCGACAAGACGAGATTTTAATAAGGGCGCGCGCGCGCGTGATTAGCGAAAACCGCGCTCACCGGTGGTGGCGATCGAATCGAAACCGATGAAACCGTAGAAACATTTCGCTGCACCGGCCGCCACGCCGACCCATCCGAACGGCAGGAACCCTCCTTCGCCACCGTGCGCCTCGGCGGGTATGTCGCTTTTCGGGATCGACCAATTGGAGAAGTTCGCTAAACACGTTTACCGTTAGTCGAATATATATATATATATACATCATCTGGCAAAGCAGCGTACCTTTATAGAATCCGGTGACGATGACCGTGCACACGGTTATCAGATTCAACGCCGTGAATATGTTGTTGGTGAACGACGATTCGCGAACGCCCCAAGCCACCAGCACTGCAAGGGCCACACGGTTTACGTTAGTCACAATCGTCGCGCGCAGCAACACGTTCCAATTTAATCGTTCGCGAATTAAAGAAACGTCGGCGTCGGTTTTTTTCGTTTTTTTTATAATTCGATAATTAGCGGTATTGGTTTTCGTTTGGGCCACCACCACCACTACCACCGCCACCGTAATTCGTATTGTACGCAAACGGTTCGTCGAACGCGTGTTAAGTCGTCGGGTACGAACACGAAAGTTATAGTTCCTCCGTTACGGCCGTATAAATGGAATTCGATATCGCCAACCGCGCGATTCGTCGTTACGTTTCCGATAATTACGGTCTTTGGAAACGTCGGCGTTTAGCGTACGGCGGAGAAAACGGGGCGGGGGGAACTATTTTGCGAACCGTCCCGGGTCGGCGACGTTGTAGCGATCGATTAGTTAGTCCTAGTAACGGAATACGTTGAAAATCACAATACGTTCGTATTTGGTCGTATCGAATAATTTCAGCGTCCGTATCGTCGCGGACGAAATATCGTACGGCGAATGTCGGCCCATATTCGTCGAAACGGTGGCGCGCGAATATCGCGAAACGGAAATTATTATTTATATTATTTATTACGCGTTTACTAATTCGAAGACGGCGGCGGCGGTGGTGATGGTGATGGTGGTGATGCCGGAAACTTGTACGCTACGTTTCACCGAATCACTTTAAACGAAGGTTTTAAAAATAGGACGACGGTTTATTTTAATATTTTGCCCTTGACGTGCGTCGAGTACTCTACGAAAGTAAGTTCGCGTCGTCCGTTCGTTCGTTTTTTCTTTAATAAATTATTCGCTCGGTTACAATTACGCGCGCGGTTTTCGAAAAAAATTTCCGCTCGTACCGGCCTACTAATAATACGTACGTAACGGCTACTCGCAAAGACGTACAGCGTACGCACGATACGTTCCTAAATCGATACCGAACGCCGTTAAATTTTCCGCGATTTTGTTTCGGTACAGCCGTTTGTCTCGTACGGTTCCAATTCAAAGGTACGGAAACGTCAACGGGCCGCTCGGTATCGATCGTAAATTATACGATTTAATCGAAATTACAGTGGCGTATACTCACGCGAGATCACTACGATGACGGTGAAAGACGCGACGTCCGGATAATCGGCCAGGAAACCGACGTGTATGGGAAAATGTTCCGTCATGTAACTTCGCTGCGGGTTGCCGAGCAGTGAATCGCAATAGTTGCTCATGGCCTTGGCCACCGCCGCGGTACCTGTTCGGTGTGCGCAACACAAAACGATTATAAATATCACGCGGACAGCGAACGACGGGGACGGCGCAGTTTCCGCGCCGTTAGGGGGCCCAAAAAGCGAAAATTCGACCGTTTAAAACCCCGTGGCGGTGTTCGCACAACGCGCCCAAAATGCCGACGGTTTCGCCGACACGGACGGAAACGTTCGTTCCGTTTCTAACGACCGAGAATCCACACCCGTATACGTTTTCGAATTTTCGGTACCCAGGCGACTACTAACATAATGGGGCGCCCGTTAAGCGTTTACTTGGCACACGCAGAGTTTTCACCGACACTGTTTAGAGAAAGTCCTAACCGCCTCCCCCCCCCGGTCGCCAGCCCATCCCTTAATTGGTCAGTTTCGGCCGATTCGACACACTGTCCATTTACTCGTCACCGGGGTCGAACCCGTGACGGACTCGAAAACGGACGGCCGTACCGATCAGGTGTTCGATGAGCAAATTCCATCCGATAATGAACGCGGTGAACTCGCCGACTGCCACGTAACTGTAAATGTACGCGGATCCGGCTTTGGGTACTCGGGCGGCGAATTCGGCGTAGCACAGTCCTGTGGGAAAAACGGTCGAGTTAAAAATATCGTTAATAACGCAACAACCGCGATGGGATTAGAGGTTTTGTTTAGGTTGTCGTACGCGTGTAACGGATGGGCGTACGGGGGACGTTCGGGTCGCGCCGTACACTTACCGGAAAACGCCGAGACCACCGCGGCGATGGCGAACGACAGAACAACGGCCGGGCCGGCGATCGATTTGGCCACCGCGCCGGCCAGCACGTACACGCCGCATCCCAACGTGGAACCGGTGCCCAGCGCGGTCAAGTCGAAGAACGTCAACACGCGTTTCAGTTTCTCTTTGCCGCTCTCGTCCGAGTCCGTCTTCTTCCTGGACAACGCCGAACACAGCGAATCGGTCTGCGGGCACGACGAAACCAAACGACAATTACCGGCGCGAACGGAACGTGTTATATTACTCGTAATTATTATTATTCGTTGATCGGTTACAAAAAAAATCGGGTCCGAAAATCGGACAACTTCGGCTAAAACGATTAAGTGTAACTTCCGGTTTTTTGGTTTTTTCACAAGTTTTATACTAATATAAAACGGTACCCGGTACGTATTAAACTATTTACGAGTCTCGAAACTATTTCGTATCTTCGTGGATCCATATATCGGCATTTTGCGTCCCTTGAAAAATTTGCGCGAGCGCCTTCCATCGAAGTCCGCGTATTTTCGCCGTTAATAATAATAGCGATTCCCCCGTCCGAACCGCCCGTGTTTCAGCTATCGGTTAACGTTGCCGCACGAACGTCGGACCCGCGCGCTTTTTCGTAACAAAACGGCGATATAGTTATTCGCGGTTTCCCAGCCGACGACGCGCTCTTATAATTACGAACGTGACGTCGTTATAAATTCGCCGGCGTCGTCCGTGGTAAGTAAGATAAGAAATCCGTCGGGTCGTTCGGTTAATCCTAAAATGAACTTTCGTCGAGTGGGTTTAACGCGTAAAACGCGTCACGATATTTCGCAAATAACGTCCGTAGCCGCGCGTAATAGAATTTCGCGTTGAAGAATAAACGCGCGTAGGGAAAAGAACGGGCCGATGATGCTCTCTCTCTCTCTCTCGACGCGACGTACTCGTCGATTATTCGTTCCACTTTAATCATAACGCGTTTTCCGCTCTGAACGCGTCCGATAACCCACAAACACAACCCACCTTTCAACAGCGGTTTCTCCGATATTCGCGCCTACATCCATTTTCGTATCTTAATCGCTATATTCCACGGTACTGTGGCGATCGTGCCGCCGTCATAACGCGCGTATACGGTTTCTCCCGATTTCGGTATTGAAAAATCCAAACGGGCGGATTTCGTCACGCCGGACCGAGCCGGTATTAAAATAAAATCTCGAATTTCGAGGGCGAATAAAACGACCTGTAGCACACGAATTACGGTCGACTAACGTTTTCGGCGATTCGGTACGTCCGTGCGTTATGTAAAATAATCGCGGAAAGGTGGTAAACCGACGATTACGAACCGGAAAACGTTGCGCGTCGTCGGTATGCTTTGCGATCTAGTAGGGACGACGTGGCTTTAAAACGTACGAGAACGTATTCGGACGAAAAAAGACGGTACCGTTACGTACCGTCGGCGCGGAAATACGCGATTACGAGCCGTCGGGTATTTCGGGCGCGAAAACCGAATAACGCGTAGGAAAGCGGGCCGGTTTAAACGGCGGACAGAATTTCGACGTTTTCGTCCATGCGCGGGAATAACCGGTACGAATCGTGAAGGAAAAGTGCTTGGGTTTTTTTCTGTGTTCGCGTTATCGAAATAGATTAGTTTGTCGGCGAAACGAAACCCGTTTGTTATATATTGCGCGTATATACAACCGGCATCTTAGCGGTGACGTGTGCGTCGTACGTATCGAAACGCGCAATTTTACGGATAATTTTGTTTATCTCGCGAACGTATTATCGAAAACGAAAATTGCGCGTAAACGTAAATCGTATCGACGTGACTAATTATCGCGATCGATTTATCTATTCTAGCGATTCGTTTTAAATTCGACGACGATCGTAGATTTCAACGCCGAAATTAAACGCTCGGTTCGATTAGTTCCCTCGCCCGTTTTTTATTTAAACGTAATATCGACCACCGTCCGGAAAGCTTGAGAACAGTACTTTGGACAGTGGGCCGCCGTCGTTTGTCGTTTACAAAGGCGAATACAAACGTATAAACGGTCCGATTAATTCTCTTCCCCCTGAACGAGCGCGTCAGAACTATTTCGGTCGACGCGCGCGCGCTAAACTCAACGTGATTGTATACAATATTATTCGCTGCCGGATAGAACGGACTTTCATATTGTAACATATCCGAACGTAAATCGTTCAACGTCGTAAATCGCGCGCGAACAATGTCAGACCCGGCGATAAAAATGCGATCGAATCGCCGCCCGCGCGCGTATACGAATTCGAATCTACTCCGAACGATACGACACGAACACCCGCCGACGTCACAACGACGTACGTTGCCCGATAGCGGACGGGACGTCACTATTCGTGATACGTTTCCGTGGCGGCCAAACGGGTAGGGACAATATCGGCGAACGAATGTACGGGGACGTCTTCAGCGGCGTAACGATCGGCAACGCGTACGAAACACGCGCCGGACGGTTCGGAAAGATTAGACGCGTTTCTTTTAGACCACGCGAAACACGTGGCCGCGAGTTCGTCGCAATTACGGAACCACCACGTACGAAAACGCGCCGCTCCGGTCTCCCTAGTCGTACTGGTGTCCCTAGTCCCTACTACCACCGCCAATGTCCACGCGCTCGTAATCCATCAGGAACGCGAGTCGCCGGTGTATTATTGATAAACCGTACGAAACGAAACCCCAGCCGTCCCGGCCGGATGGCAAACACGAATGTTCGCGTGCGCGTTGCGTTGCGGTCGACGAATTATCGGACGGATAGAACGACGGAATTCACGCGACCTCCTAACCGACCGCGGCGGCGGTTCGTCCGCTTCGTTTCGTTAAATAACTCCGCGGTCCGCGTAAGACACGTTAGTGTTGAAATAGAAGCCCCGTCGCCAACCACGGCCATTGTTCGAATCGGAACACAATACGATATCGTACGTAATCGTCGTCCCCCCGTTTCGAAACAAATCTACCGCGACGACACGCCGATCGATTGCGTAGTCCGTTTTTTCTTTCGTTCGCGGTCCGCCGTGCCGCTTTTACTTTTCGTAAAACGTGACGGCGAGCGTCCGACGTCGGGCGCCAGCGTCTTGGACGAAATCGCGTACGGAATACGAACGAGACGGGAACGTACGAAGAGAAACGGCCGCGGAAATATATCGGGCCGCGAAAATACGTTCGCGATTCCTTTTTATTTTTTTACTCGTGTTTCGTTAATAATTTTCGCGTTTTATTTCTTTTCGTTTGTTTAAAAATATCCCCGTTACGAAATAAACGGCTCCCGCGAACGGCTCCGAAAATTTACCGTCGACAACTCTGCAATTCGAAATGAAGAAAACAAAACCGACCGGGACAACGGTCTTGTTGCGATTGCCCCGCGACGAAACGTCGCCCCACGAATAAAAATTCCGTATGGTTTTCCGTACGATATGGCGGTTGTAATACGACTTCAAGACAAAACAAACAATCGAAAAACACCTGAAAATACAAAAAAAAACAGAACTCCGCGCGCGATACGTTTAAATATAAATTCCGCGTACGTGTGTACGTCCCGCCAGACGGTTCCCCCGTATTTAGCGCGATAAATTCGACCGGCGAATAAAACGTTTTTTTTTTTTTTTTGAAACGCCCGCGGCACGTTTATCGCCCGTCGTTTATACGAACACAGGTGTGTACGCGCCATGACGAAACATCGTAATTTATGTTCGTTCGAAACCCGCGGGGCCGACTGCGGAGGCTAATTCGTTCGCCGCCCGTCTTGTCCGTGCTAATTCCGTATTAATTCCAATTAAAATTCGCGTTCGTTTTCGTTTCGGTCCGCGCTACAAACCGCCACATGAAATATCGACATTAGTACGCGACGAAAAGCGCTGGGAGAATTCGTTTACCGACGTCGTCGGTTTATTGTGTTTACGCATAAAGAGTAGACGCGCGTGTCGCTCTAGACGAAAATGTCGTGGACGCGGCCCAACAAGACGATCGCGCTACTATAAAACCGACGAAACGCGGCGGTCGAAAATCAACAAAGTCCCCGAGGTCGCGTAATTTTCGTCGAAAACGTGTTCCGTCGTCGTAACAAAATTAAAAACCGGAGATTTTACCGGTACCGCGCGAATACGCGTAATTCGCGGCCGCGCGCGCCGATATTGCGCGTCGCGATCAATTTTTTTTCGTCGTTTTATACTGACCTAACCTTGGCGCGAACTATAAAAAACAAAAAATCTTCCGACGATTGTCCACGACGCGCGATTACGTTATTCGTCGCGATCTTACGCCGATATTATGGCGAACGTTCGGCGGTGACGCGCGCGATCCACAGATTCCCCCTATACAATAAAGCGTAATTCGCCGGCCGGCGTCACGTCACGCGTCCAGATACGATTTTGTCGAAACAAACGTGCGCGGTGGTCCGTCGAGACACCCGTACGGCCCGTATAGGATAAAAGCGCCCCGGGGGCGTTGTCGCCGAGAATGTCTTAATACGTCCGCGTCGTTCCGCCGATATAAAATTATAACAAACGAACCGACCTCGGTAACTATTCCGTTGCCGTGGGCCTACGATCGAACGGCACCACGGACCGACGGTCTCGTGTCGGAATCGGGAACGAAGTCGAGTTTCGCTTTCGAGCGGAACAGAACGGCGGTGACGTCGCCGCGATTTCGGGCGGATTTCCGAGCGTGTCGGACCCATTCGAACGACGAGTTTTACCGGACGAACGTTTACGCGACAACGCCAACGATTAACGAGAAGTTCGCGCGTGTCCTGTGCGCGCGTTCAATACGTCAATCGGCTTGACGTTGTTTAAGCTTACGTAACCGCTGTCGCGTTCGTTCAAACGACCCGCGAAATAAACAAAAGGCGTCGCCGATAATGCTTACCGATTTGTACCACCGATCGGTTTCCATCGCGTGATTCGAAACGTTTTAGTTTGGTCCGCGTAACGGGAAACAACGACGACGACGACGAATTAAAGCGCGCGCGACTGCAACAGGTCGCGTAAACGAACTCGTCGGTGTTTGCGGCACGCGAAGTACGGTAGTAATTGGCGAACGACGACGACAACGACGGCAAACACAATCGGCCACCGTCACGGACGTGTTCGAACTGTGCGGCGTAGGTAGACGCGACCGTCGCAGGTGAACCGAGCGCGATTGGTGGCTGCGTGCGCGGCGCGCTCCTCTTTGACCGTAACGACGGCGAGAAGAGGGAACGAAAACGGTGTTGCGACGGCGAAATCGGCCCAGCGGAAGGGAAATTGGGAAGAGACCAACGACGAGTGTTATCACAGCCGGCCGGGGCGCGCGAATTTTCGAACGACGTGTGTCGTTCGGTAATTTTCCTATTGTTGTTCCGTCACCGTCGACCTTGAAATACTTCCGTTTTACGCGCGTTTTTTGTTTGCCCGGGTTTATTCCTCGCGTACAAATATATGTGTGTGTGTGTGTGTGTGTAAGTATATAATTGGTACACGTACGCGACGTGAATACAGAGCGAACGTTGAGCGTATTACACGCACGGACGCTAATCGACGGTAGGTGATTAACCGTCCGCCGGTGTTTTACGGAAAATCTGAAAAGCGCGAACGCGTGTCGTTTATTGGACGGGAAAACGAACGGAATGGACGCGAACTCGCGAGTTGTCCCAGATAGTCGAATGTCCGGCGGTTTTGTGAATTCGTTGACGGGACATTGAAACGCCGTGGACGCGTTTCGTTCGGTTTTCGACTAAACAAGTTCTGTTGCGCCGGAAACCGTAGCGATAATAATTATACGTTTACGAACCACGGTGTACGGGCGCGTACGGGAAAAAAATACGTATACGAATACATTAAACCGTTTCTTAGCGAATAACGTCGAAATCCTATCGTCTGAACGTTTATTTTATGCGCTTACGGAGTTAATAAGATTGTAATACGTTTTCGAACGGACCGCGTGTACTTAGCCGTTCGACGAGAACACGAGACGTGCGTGGGGACCTCAATTTCAGGCGGCTCACGTTACGATTTTCTGACGACCGTATCTTTCAGGGTCACTCCCATACGCTGGCGATTACGGAACGCGAGTGTCCATTGGCCGGAAAAACCGGAACGTCAATAAACTTGGACAATTTGGGTCGTTTATTGTTTAGTAATTTATGGCAACACGAATCGTTAATAAAGCGTATTTATTCTATCGAGTACGTTCGTTTATAATGTATCCGTAATTTTTGGTGACGTCCCCTGTCCGTAAAGACGCGTTTTGTATGGTGCGCGTAATATCGAAACGTTTTACGCGCAAAATACGTCACAGCTCCGAATTACGTCGCGTACTCTTTCACGGCGGATTGATCGTTAAAGTCTATAAAAACGAAACGTAACATTTGATTGTAAGTCGAAACGTTCGTATTTGGACGACGCGCTATTTGAACTTTTCGTATCGGTCGACGTTGTTGTTTAACGATCGTGTCTCGAAAAAGTCAATTCGAATAAATTCTTCGCTTAGTCGTTATATTTTTTTTTTTTTAAGATATTTTCGTTTATAAAACGTCTCCGTTTCATACGACCAACGTTGGTCCGTAGACAACGCTTGGGGGAACGTTGGTACCATGCGCCGGGTTTGAACGCCGAACGGCCGAATATTTAGGTCCGCGATTTAAGTTACGCGCCTAGAGAATTACATACGTACGTACGCCGTGCAGTGTGTTATCGCGCCGGTTCGCACCGCTTTTTCTTCGGCGCGCCCGGCATAAATACAACCGTTCGGCTAACGAACAGTAAAGGTACGATTTCATAGACGCGGTCCGTTTTAATCGGCGCGGCCAAGGTTAAACGCGGGGACCGTCTACGGCGGAGTTCTTCGAATTTTTAAAAATAAAACGCACGTGATTTCCCTCCTCCCCGCCGCCCGCTTCCCACCCACGATTATTAACCGCGGTCACGTTTCGGTTTAGTATGTAAATTACCTCAAAGACGATTAGTCCGTGTTCCTAGCGCGTCCAATCCCGAACGTAATGCGGCCCGTCCGAACGAGGAAAACGTTGTATTTACATTATCAAGGAAACTTTAACGTTTTATCCTCCGTAATTTCCAACACGTAGTCGTCTCGAACAAAAAACAAAAATCGTCCATAGACTGATAGATTTCGTACCGGTCCGTAATTTACGTTGGGAATTCGTTACGTTTTCCTCGTTCGTACGTTCACGATAGTCATAAAACGATAAATTCTACGCGTAACATTTTATATATACAGCGGCGTACTTAGAACGGAATTTCGAGGATAGGGGTTTAATTTTTAAATAAATGAATCGACCCTAACGAAACAGCGCACGTTATAGACGTAAATAGATTATTCGTTTTTAACGTTATATTATATAACGTGTATTGAAGTTTGAAAATATTTTAGTTTTCCGTCATTATTAACTAAAAATATACGTCTCGTAAGAAATTAACTTTTCATAAAAATTTTCGAGGGTGGGAGGGTTAGTCCCAAATTAGTACGCCATTGTATATATATATATATTCGCAGTGTTGGTCGTATGTGCTAAAATTGAAACCGTCGACGACGTTCTTTTATCTACTTTCGGTTTACATCGCGTCGTAACTTTCGGATTTTATCGGTTTCGGGCAAAGCGCGTTTCCCTGTCACGATTGATACGTTTTCCAGGCGGTGCAAAAACCGGTCGGGAAAGTCGCGCTCATACAAACGCCACAGTATCCGGCCGTGTACACGTTGAAAATACGAAAATTCGAGCGATTAATTTTTGTTTTTTAAAGCCGCCAACTTCGCTCCGAATCGGTCACCGAGTTCCGTTCGTATATCGGACGACGTCCGGTGCTTGTTTTGTACGACGACGCCGCGTCGACTTTATCGAAAGGGCGAAACATACGGGAAACGGTGCACAACGTAATTCGGTGGGACGTTTTACGAAAATTCGAAAAACGCGAGCGAACACGGACGATTGCGCTTTTTATTATTTCCCCCGCCGAAATGTCGATTCGCGTTACGGAACCGACAGAGAACAAGCGCGCGAACTCGCCGTCTCCCCCAAGGGCAGCGCGCAAAGCACCTATCGTCCGAACGTGTTAACGGTGGTACGGTTAGAACGTCGGCGAAGCGACGGAAACAAAACGACGTTTCGTGCGCGACAATGCGCGAACGACGACTCCGTTCCGGTTGAACTAGGCGCGTACGTACGCGCCCGCGAAACAATTCCACTTGTGGCTGTCGCCGTCACGGGCGAATTATTTCGCGTCGTTTTCCGCCCGTCGAGGCCACGGGAGGCGCGTACGAACGTGCCGACAAATGCGTTCCGGGACCGGACCCGAATCGGCGTTAAACGCGCTCGCGAATGGTGCCGTTCGCGTGTGCGACGGAGGAAAATCGATCGCCGTATTTCGTTTTCAAGCCCGTCGACCGGCGTGTGTCTACTACAGTCGTCACACCCGTCTGTTTGTGTGTCCCTGTGACCCTAGGACAACACATATTACGTACGCGTTGAGTGGGCCGCCAATTACGCCCAACGGTTCTTCGAATATTCCCGTACGACGTTTATCGATCTAGTACGGTTTTATAGAAACCTAACGCGTGGGCACCGTTTCACGATTCGGACACTCGACCCGCTCGAAATAATAGTACGCTAACGACGTAACGTTCCCGTCTCTCGTAACAACAAACGTTCCGCCGGGATACAATTATAAATCCGGCGTACCGTTCTAGCAGGTCGTCACTATCGTTGTGCTCCCCGCACGACACGCCTCGAACGTTCGTTTTGGTACTTTCGCGTGTCCATCGCATTAGGACGCCTATATAACTTCCATCGTATTACCATTCGCGGAACGCCCCGCCCGACATATCCACGGCATTGGTCGTACGGCTTGATTAATCGACCGCGTGTTTGACCTACGCGTTGAATTCCTCCGTTCCGACGTACGTCTCGCCGAGTGTTTTCAACGCGCGAATTCGTCGTAGCTCGAAGGCGCACCGCGTTTGCGACGCTCAAGGATACGGCCCAGAGAAAAAACGACGCGGAACGGTTAACGTTAAATTGCCCGTCGTTCGCACTAAACAAAATTGCCGTTCCGCGCGAATTATTCCCGCGCGCTTGAACGGCGACATATTCGTTTAAACACTTTACGGCAAAAATACCCGCGGGCCCCCGGATATCCAATAACGGCGACCCCCGACGTCCGGTTACCGCAATTATCGTCGAGCGGTTACCCGGGCCGTCCAGATTCGTCAAGTGGGTACGTCACATTCCGACAGGTTAGGTACCAACTACCAACCGATCATCGTCCGGCGACATTTTTGCAAAAATAATTCGGTCGATTTCGGCGACAGGTGGCGTCGAACACGTACGCGTACACACACACACACACACACATGGACGAAACGAACGATTTCCGAGAGTGTTTCGAACGGCGGTTTTCGTAGAGCGAAATGTGTTATATCGCGGAGCGAGAGCCAATAGAGTCGACGACGTTCGTACGGCAAGCGCGGAGGTAAACGATTGGTTTCGCGCCTTTCCGCGTGAAAGGTGAAAGTGTCGAACGTAATAATCGGACAACGGCGGCGCGTACAGAACGAAAGGAAACCGCGCGCGCGTCCATCAATAGCGAGATTGATTAATAAGCGTCGACCGAGGCGCCGGTTAGAGACTATACGTAGTTCGTCGGTATTTTTCGGTGCGATTCGCCTTGAAAACGAGCGGCGTAATAATCGGCGTTGGCGTCGGCCGGTGACGAATAAAAGTATTCGCGGACGGTACGCCGGGGCCGGTTAAAATTGAAGCGGCGCGTGGGTTAACAATGGCGTAAAACGGCAGTCCGTCGGGCGCACGTTCCGTAACACGAGCGAAACAATTCCCCAATTACGGCGGACGAACGGATTTTTTTAAAAAACCCGGTCGTTTTAAAATATTCCGACCGCGTGGCGGACGACGGAATACGCGTGCGTACGCGAGAGCGCGAGTTCGCCGGAAACGTTATTAATTTACGCGGGACAACCGCGCGCGCGCGCGTACGATCGTCTAGAGAGCCTCACGGTATCGCCCGGACAAAAAGAAACGTCCGTAATTCGTTATAAACCGCGAGCGCTCGTACGGACGACGGCTAGACAATAGCGTCGCCCCGTCACGATTACGCGATTAATGCGAACGGGTGATCGATCGTTCGCCGTGGGAATTATTACACCGGGTTCGCGACGCCGAATCCACGTCGGGTCGTATTTATTTATTAATTTGACGGCCGTTGCCCTTTTTACGCGAAAAACACAAAAACAATACACGATTCATAACCTATACACACTTTAACATTAATCACAAACACACGTAAATGATCGAACTAAATACTAAACGAAGGATCGGCGCTCGACATTAGTCTAATTAAAGGCTCATTGGCGGTAGTTTTAGGAACATAGAACGGCGCAATAGATAGAGTGAAACGGGGTGGTACCTTGAAAGTTAATAAAGAAAGAAGCGCGGGAGAATCGATTTTATTATTTATTAATCCGATAATGAATTTAATAACCGCGTCATGTCTACGCTCAACTAGGGAAGATAAGCCAAGATATGTAGCGACGAGGAATTTTACGTATGAATTTAGCGAATCGTAAAAATCTACGTTGAACACGTTATTTACGTAACAAAACGTAATTTGACCATTTTTAACGACAACATTATTGCGTTCGAGCGGAAAACGTTTCGTTAAACGGTTACGGCAACTAAATATATATATATATATATACAAATATCCGAACAACGACGGCAATAATTATGCGTGCGTTCGATAATAGGGCGAAATTAAAGGCGCGACGAATGGACGATCAGTGGCCGCCGTCTATTTTTCCGTGCGTATTTCCCGGCGGACATGTCGCGTATCCGCGTAACAGTTACGTACGGTCCGCTTTTGAACGTCGACGCCTGGGAAAATGGGCCGGGGGATCGTTTCGATTCGACCGGGGACGGCCAATTGGCTGTTCGGATTACGAACGTCCGTCGAGCCGTCGACGTTTCGCCGGGAAATAGAAACCGTGCCACGGCGCGTACGAAACAAAAAACCCACCACGGGGGGCCGAGTCTGACGCGTGTTAACGACGAAACGTTTTCGATAAATAGAGATTTTCACGAAACCCCCGTGACCCGAACGCCGCGCACTGCCCAGTGAGCGTGTCACGAAACCGTCGATCGTACGCGACAAATTCGACGGGTGCTTGTTCTCGTTCTATCGTTACGATTACGCGTAAATTGGACCGTTCGTGGCACCACAATTTACCGTCGTCTTAACCGCGAACAAAACTACCGTCTCGGTAGTACGTTACGTACTTAGCCGAGCGGGTACATTAAAGGAAAACCCTCGCGGAGATCGATTACTTAATTTCATTTACGAGTGTAAACATAGCTTAAACGCGATCGAATATTCGCGTATCCTAGCCGAAAATTCGACGTGCACCCGGCTTGTTCGAGCCGTTAAAAGACGCGACAATGACGGGCCGGACAAGTCCGCGTCGAAAATGTCGATATTGTATTGGTAATGGTGTACGTTGGGGGCCGGGGGGGGGATTCGTCGTGTAATTAACGTGAAATAAAACGGAACGCGACGAAATGGGATCGGCGGGCGAAGAACGGAAACAACGTCTCGCCGTATCGGTTATTAGAATTTACGCGTTCGTTCGGCGACTCTGTCCTTTGTCCGCGACCGCGAAACGAACTCCGACAAACGTTCACGAATCGATTGCGCACGTTTACGCGTCGTACGTCACTCGGCGATTATCGGTCCGACGCGCATTTATATAATTCCTACGCGACCGGCGAATCCGTCGTGCCGTCCGGCCGTTGGACGCACGGAGCTGTAGTAGTAGTAGTAGTACACGAAAACCCGGCCGCTTTTAACAATTAAGCTCCGTCGCCGACGATGCTCGCGTTTGTATTCATTAACGAACGACGGTTCCAAGGTTTACAACCGTCGGACGTAATTATGTACGTAGTCGTTTCGATATTCACGCGCGCGCGCGCGTTTCGTCCGACAAAAAAAAAGCGTCCTAAACGGTCGACCTTCGCGGCGTCGTTAAATACTACGACCACTTACTCCTCCTCCTGCTCGTGCCGCGCGACGATTTCGCAAAGGTCGCCCGTAACGGAAAACGGTGACCGACCCGTCTTTCCGTACGAACGCGGTAAAAACCCCAGCCGGATTTCCGTCCGGCGCCAATTGTAATTTATAACCGGCCGACCTCGGCTATCCGATATTCGTAAAACGTATTATCGAACACGACCGGAGTGATATAATCCCAACTCCATGGTATATTGATTATTTCGACGCTCGCGTATATTTCGTATTTACGTTCCGAGTTTTTTTCACGTCCTAACGAAATAGCGAGTAAACGTCGGGAAAATTATCGTTGATAAATCGGGCGAGAAGCGTAAAATCAAACCGTTCGACGACGCGTTAAAAGGGTTCGCGAATTATTCGGCCATTATGCGCGCGTACGACGCTTATTTCTCGATTCGAATTTCCATCGTATTTGCCGGAGTGTCTACCGAACACACGTAAATACCGTATTAGGTAAAAGAAAATGACGTACGAGGTGACAAAATGAACGAGGACAACAACGCGCGCCGGTTAAAAAACGGTATAAACTTTCGATCGGGGCGTATGCTTCTCCGCTGACTAACTCGTCGAACAACAACAATAACCGACGACGGACGACGCTACGGCCGAGACAAAGCGGCGGTCACGTCCGCGCGTGCCGATAGCGACGCGTTTCGATTGATACAATCAGACAGGCGGCGGTGTGACTAAGCACGTTTTCCGCGTAACTCACCGCCCGAAACGCAATTGTTGCGAGCGGACTTTCGGCCGTGAACGCGTTTGGCGAGTTGTTCTCGCGACTACAACGGTAGTTCGCACCGGTGCGCAATACGTTTCGGCCGTCCCGCCGCTACGGTAAACGATCGGACAACGGCGCGTACAAATGGGTGGGGCGCGGTCGACGACGCGCCTTTTCGCGGCTCGTCGACATTCCACATTAGCGGTGGCCGGGTCTCGCTAATCCGAACGGACTTGGGCATTATCGTACGGCTGTCACTGTCATTCGACGCGAAACGTAAAATAAAACGTAACCGCGGTAATCAAATAGAAATCAACCGACGATCGTGTAAAAGAAGTAAAAAATTAAAAAGTATTCGGAATCTCGACAAGCGGTAACGATATTGTCACATTACACGGTTTTTCATCCGAAAACTGGCTACGTCTTTTGCCCTAGCGTTTATACATTTTATACGCCGCTATATATTAAAGATAATCCCCATAGCCCGCGACACGCCCGTGTACGTCGGTTAGGTTAACCGCGCGTTCGATATTCGTTCGTCGCAATGGCCCCAACGCGTTCGTCTTTTTCGATTACGGATAAAAAGTCGATTTTCGAATCGCGAGAAAATCGGTTTTTTTTTACCTCGCCCGAACGACCCTTCGGATTAACTACATACCCTACTCCGTACTTTGGAACTGTCCGTGGAGTAATCGGTTACATCGCGGACACGTTTCCGACTCTCCTCTCCACGTTGGCACAACGCCATCGACGCCATACGATGAGCCAAATTTTCGTTTAACTAATCGGCACTATAATTTTGCCCGACGATCAAATGCCGGCGTACCGTCCGTTGCCGCGCTATTTCCATTACGGGATAAACGATATTGGTTTCCGAATGTTGTTCCGGAATCAATCGTAATTCGTATTTCGTTTCCAGCGTTCAGTGTGCGAATGTGAAGAATTTTTTCGTTTTCTTTCCGTTTTCATTTCACGAAATCCACCAACTAACGACGCTTATCGCGCGTGACTAATTTTTTTCTGACAATTTTCGATTTATATATATATATATATATATATATATATATATACGTATAGACGTTTTATAACAGAACCGTAAGAAAACTTTAATCTCGTTCGCGTCATTCGTTCCGAGTTTCCGTACGAAACGTACGTAATTGAACGTTTCGTTTTTGGCGCATTCCGTGCATCGAAATGGAAATCGAAAACCGTTTTCGACAAATTGCGATTTCAATTCGTTCCGTTACGCTACGCGAAAATGCGGTCGAGCCAATTTCGTATATTTTGCAAACGTCGGATCCGTTGTACGTACGTACGCGCGTGTTCGTTTTCGTGCATTTGTCACGCGTTAGTAATCGACCGCTGCCTTAGCCGTACTCCGTTGTTTTCGTCGTTGCGGGGCTGCGCGCTTGCGAGTGTTTTTCCGAATAACGTGACGAAATTAATCGGCCGTCAGCGATGGGTGGTTGAAAGCGAAAATTCGTAAAAATCGCGCGAAAGAAATCGGCGTACGTTCGCTGATCGTCTTTGTCGAGACGAATCCGTCACAATCGGTCAACGAATTCCGCGCAATCATTCTGGTCGGCGGCTAGATGTTGGACTATGCGAACCCATTAGCGAGACGCGTTCGGTGTACCCGAAAACGGAAATTCAACCGCGCCCCCCCTCACAAATTTAGGAAGGAAAATTCGCGCGAACAATTCGACCGTTTCAGCGTAGCCCGTCGATTGACACGGCCACGCCGGTCAGCGTGTGTTTTCCAAAAACACGGCCGTCGACAAACGATCGGGGGCGTAGAAATAATTCTCGCGAGTTTGTAATCGTTTGGCGCGAGATCCGTAATCGAAAAAGTTAGTGGATTAATGGTGACCGGGTGTCCGCGATGTAATCACGCCGGGACGCTTTTGGACGGCGCGTAATTCGAACGGCCGGCGATGAAATATAGGACGCCGTCTTCGAGGGCGCTTAATTGACCCGCACGTCGTCCGTGAACGGAGGTAAACGGGACGAATTAATTACGCGGTACACACGCGTACGCGTAAGAAACGTTCGTATCGACGGTTCGGTAAATATAGAAAACGGCCAACTCGTTTGGACGCGAAATGTCATGGTCGCGGTATATAATTTATATAATATTAATCGATACGTAACGGTGGCGCGTACCGATACACGGGCGGTTCGGTTTCTACGAAAACGAAGTTCTTATTGGCACGCGTAAAGTGTAGAACGGCCGGTGCGTTTATCGTGTAGACGAAGGGGAAAAAAACCCGTTCGACGAACAAATCGGAATAGATATCAATCCGGTCGCCGGAGTATAAATGTAGCGTTCACGAAACGGCACGGTGAAAACCGGAAAGAAGAAAAAAGAACGCCGGCCGGCACGGGTCGAGCGTTGTTTTGTCGTTCCGAATTCGCGTAAAATTCGCTCGAACAATTTCGATATTCAATCGGCGTCGATTTTATATACCTGATCGCGCGGCGGACAACGCGTCGGGCGCGTTCGTGGTCGCGCGATGTCGTCATTATTCGCCCGTTAAACCGCCGCCGCCGCCGCGTTATACCGGTGACAAATTTCGCGTATCGCGAATGACGCGACTTTAATCCGAACGGAAAAAATTACGTTAGTCGGCGCGAAAGAACGCGAACCGCCTGAATTTATCGGGAAAAAAACGTGACGTGACGATCGCGATACGCGTATTACACGCGATTGGTTACGCGGCCGAAACACACGATGGGAAACGAACGATCGCGCTTTCGAGAAATAATCGGAAACTCGCCGGTTAGATGTGCGCGAGTCGCCACCGTCGTCACGGTTCGGTGCAAACGGACGTTATTGATCGGCCGTATTACCGCAGAATAGATTAACCAGAATGGACACTGATAATGAATTACGCGAGAAGTATAGGTGAATCTGATAAACGAATTCGCCATATTTCTGAAGGGAAATCAGTATGACCATAAACAAAAATATGTTTTTGTAAATAAGTAAATTATTCGTAAATCGATTGTTGATCTAATAATTCGCTTATTCTAATGAGTATCGCGGAATAGAATACGTTTAAAAGGTCGACCGTTAAAATGTAAAATCACGGAATAGATAACTGATAAATATCGAAACAATATTATCGCGAAATATGATCGGTATTATCAATAATAAGCGGCCATTTTTTCGGAGGAAAATATTAGCGACTTATTATCGATAACATTTAAGCGTGTCCGGAGCTTGGTATTATTACGGGCGCGTTACCGAACAAACCCGAGATAAAAATATACGCGGAGCGGTCGCGTTGGTTTTCTTACGTTTCGTATTTATAGGCGACGACGGACGCAAACTTATTCGCGGGGTCACGCGATTAGGGGCGTAATGACCGCGAACGAATAGAGACCGATCGAGACGGCGTCATCGACGGCCCCACGAAATACCGTGGAAAATTGCCGCGGCGTTTCCGCATAGGAAACGACGAATGCGTGTTTACCGATCGGAAACGCCGTCGATTTCGACCGGTAACGTTAAATGTGAGAAGGGACGATGTGCGCGTTACAGCTTTCGTCGTATGTCGAACAAGTAACAACCCCTCTCTTCGCCCTCCATTTCACTGGGACAACGAACGAATGTTGCCGGTAAAACGCCTTGACGATTTCAATAGAGGATCTCGGTCCAAGTTACGATCGCTGTTGGCCTTTTACCCGTTCGATTAACGACCAATTGTAAAGGGGTATTCAACGATCGTGCCTAGTAGAGCGGTTAGGTTACCGACGAACGAACCTAACCGATTTGTCCGAAATATCGATTTCAATTTTCAACCGCGCTTCGTTCGTCCCGTAGAATGTGTACCTATTGTCGTGTATCTTTGACCGGAAATTCGGATAATTACGAAAACACGTTAGACGCGAACGTACAGAACAAATTACTCGGTTAAAAGTCTTCTTCTTCTTCTTCTTCTTCTTCGCCGTTTTTCCCGACTATTTGGGATCGGCCATCTTGGTCCTTCACTCGACCCCGATCCCCGTCGTCATTCACGCTCACGCCAGCAGTCACCGTTCAACCATCATTTCCTCTTCGTTCTTCCACGCTCAGTTCCATAACCGTTCTTACCGTTACCGAATCCTCTCTACTCACACCATGACCATCAAAGTCTTCCCTCGTCTTAATCGACGCTACCGCTTACGCTTACTCGGTTTAAGTAAACTATAAAAACAACAACAATAGTCGATTAACAATATATATTGATATAAATTAATTTATAAGCGGCTTATAAATTAATTTTTCGACGCGTAAGTATTTATTTACTACGTTCTACCGAAGGTTGGACATTTTTTTGGTTTTTTTTTTTTTTTACCGAAATTTCGATTGTCGTCCTTGTGGGGTCGCCCATAACGAATATTATTTACAAACCCGTCGCTCGTGAATTATTGTCCTATTCGCGTGTTCATTTCGTGGTAATAAACGTCCAGGCGAAACACGACGACGATTCGTACTTAAAACAATAGTTTCCCCTCTTCCCCCCCTAACCGCCCGTCGCGTCCGTAAAACGACGCGCCAAACGATTAATGATTATGGTAATTGGGATTTTTCCCGCTCGTGCGTGCAACACACGATTCTAAAAATAGGACGACCGCTACAAATCCAACTAGCCGCGTACGAGCCAACTTATCGTACGAAAATAATGCACTGTGTATAATTGTAAGCGAGAACGTAACGGCGTTCAGATTCGGTGTTCGTCTTTTGCCGACCGTCGTTTCACACCTTCCAAACTGTTTCGGGCTCCGTAGAACGCGTATATCAACATTCCTAGAGAACAAACGAACAATCAATTACGTTCGACGTTTTGGGCGCGCCGTGTTCATTAACCGTCCGTTTACGCGCCAGAACGATAACGTAACCTGGACAGCGATTAAAAACACCTAATCGTAGCCTAGAGAAACAACCGCCGACGAATTTCGCCGTCGACCGAATTTTAGCGGCTCCGCGAACACGGTCGTCGTTACGTGTCCTCCGGTTTGACGGTCGCCCGAGGTTAGCGCGTTAAAATTTTTTTTCGGATTTTTTTTTTTTTTTGTGAGGGGAGACATAAATCGAACGGAAACGTAAAACCCACGAATTAGGAAATTCGTTCGGGACGAAAACGCGACGTTTGGGAGCGTACGTTTTCGTAAGACGGTAAGCGTTAATGCCGATCGAATGGAATTGTTACGGAACCGTCGATCGGATCGTACGAACCTAGGAAAATCCCCACGGCAAATCGTATCCACGTCTTGATATTCAACTCCATCATTAGGTACAGATTGAGAAAGATACTCAAACACGGTATTAACGGGACGAGTGGCACCTGAAACATAAGTCAATAATACACGTCGTTTCGTTACGGTCGGAAAATCGACGTTTTCGTCCGTTCGTTTCGCGTTTTACCTTGAACGGCAAGCTCTCGACTGCCTGCGGAAGTTTGCATAACGCTAGCGTGGTAACGATCATTGCGCCCACCGTAATGTACACGACCATGGTCAAGGCCGGCTTATAGTGACCATCGAAACGGTCGACGTTCACCACGCATACGCAACACACGATGGCGGCGACAGCTGTGGACAGATCCGTAGCGTTGGTATGGTTTGGTGGTGGGCGTAAGCGACCGCCGTCGTACGACTCGGGGCCGATCTACTCGTTCGAAAACGACGGGTTACCACTACACTCACTGTAAATAAATATCAAAACTTTGGACGCGTAATCGGTACCGTCGTTCGGCTTGTTCGTTTTCGATATACGGAACCATTTGTGTAGTCCTTCTCCGTGACCGTCCATGACGTCGCGTTTACCCGCGTCGTTATTCCTATACCTACGACGATGACCAAAAAAAAAAAAAAAAAAACCAACGAACGTTTAAAGGTACCGCGCGTATAGTTACTTAATCGGCCGCGCACGCGCACACTACGATATCGGCGTTTCGAAAGGCCCGAGGGGGAACGTGAACTGACGGTGGTGGTCAGACACCATCGTGGCGACGAATAAAGGGGACGCCGCGAAGCGTTTAAAAAAACCGGCCGATTCTCCGCCGTAGACTCCCCTAGACTCCGGCGATTCGAACGCGTTTTAATAATAATAATAACGGTAACGTATTTGCTTTCGGGACGGCGTACGTGAATACGTAACGGGAATCGTAGGGACTAGTGGATAAGGGAAGGGACATGAACGATGGACCAAACGGTCGCGTTGTGAGGAGGGCGTAAGATTCGGTAAGAAGAACGGTTATGGAAACGAACGTCGATGGATGACGAGGAAGAGAGAGCGATACGAGGACTCTGCCGGTGTGTGCGTGGATGGCGTAGATGACGTGCGTCCAAGTTCAGGACGAACATAGCCGACCCGAAATAGCTGAGACAAAGGCGGAGGAAAGACGACTTTCGCGTTTCGCTCTGATCGTACCGCGCACAATTTTCGTTAAACGGAACGCACCTGAGCACCAGGACGCACACGCTAACGATCATGTACGTAACTAGCGTACCGATGGACGTCATTTCCACGAGTTGTTCCAGGTTGAACACGCCCGACAGAACACCTAAGAATTTACGTTGGGTTAGTCGCGAAAACCGAATAAATCGTTAGGCGCGCGCAAAGTCCATTTACTGCAAACCAATCCGCCGACGACGGTGGCCAAAAGCGGCGTTTGCGTTCCCTCGTGGATGGTCGACAGACATTCGAACAGCAAACCGTCGCTGGACATCGCGTACAGTATTCGCGGCAACGGGAACAAGCATCCTAGTAAACTGTCGGACGGGACCGTGGCGTAATTAATATCCGGGACGACGAAACGGGACGGGACGGGGTGGGAGATTTTACCAGGTGAATAGAGCGCACACCGCGCCGCAGGAGACCATGTACTTGATGACGGGCATTCCCAAGCGCGTGTAGATCACCGGCAACGGCGCGTTCGGATCCTGAAAACACACCGCGTCAAACGATCGAACGGTTCGATGGGGGCGGGTGGGCAGTATTAACGAACGAGATGTTTTTGGGTGTACCTGGTCGTAGTACGGCCACATTAGCGTCAACACGGCGGCCACGCCGGAGTACGCGCACGTGACGAGAAACAGCGAAATGGCGATGGCCAAAGGGATGGTTTTCTTCGGGTTTTTCGCCTCTTCCCCTGCGCGGGCCCGGTTACCGTACGTTTAGCGGTTATTTAATTATCTATAATTAGCGTACGAACCGGTGGTGGCCAATGAATCGAATCCGATGAACCCGTAGAAACATCGGGCGGCCCCCGCGATCACGCCGGTCCAACCGAACGGCAAGAATCCGCCGTCGCCGCCGTCCACGCCGACCGGGATTTCGGTTTTCGGTATGAACCAATTGCCGAAATCGGCTGCAACGGATAAGCGAACGGTGTATGGGGGCGATGATGATGATGATGATGAGGAGGAGGGGGAATATCATTTAGGCGGTTGGCCGACGGGCGGGGCGTTGGATAAATACGCGGACGTTCGTCGGCCGCACCCCACTCACTGAAGTAAAAGCCGCTGATTAGGACGGTACATATGGTCAGTAAATTCAGCACGGTAAACACGTTGTTGATCGACGACGATTTGCGTACGCCCCAGGCCACTATCCCTGTAAACGCCTCATATTATTACCAAGGGATAATTCCAAAAACTCCCCGCGGTCCGTCCGGTACGTTTTCCAAATCCGTCGGTGCCGCCGTACCGAATTCGATATTTACCGTATTCGGTTCGTTTCGTTTTGCCGGACGGATGGACGGTAATTAGTCTTACCTGCCACGAACACGACGAGCAAAAACGACGCGACGTCCGGATATTCGCCCAGAAAACTGAAGTGCATCGGAAAATGGCTTTTCATGTATCTCTTTTGTGGGTACCCCAGCAACGCGTCCAAATAATTGGTCATGGCTTTGGCGGCCGAAGCCGTACCTGCGGAAATCGTTAACAATTTAATACCGAATTAACGTCGCGCGTCGATTGTTTTTTCGCCTCCACCTCGCCCCCCCATTGAGGGGGGAGGGGTGGGTCGTCTTTCTCGGGCGACGATCGGTTTTTTCCTCGTTTGCCCGTTCAACGTGCCTATCGAGTGTTCGATGTACAACGTCCAGCCGATGATGAACGCCACGAATTCCCCGACGGTCACGTAACTGTAAATGTACGCCGATCCGGCTTTGGGCACTCTACCGACGAATTCGGCGTAGCAAATTCCTGAGGACCCGAAAACAAAAAATACCTAAATCGAATTACCCGAATACGATTTTCGTAAACGTTCGCCGCGTTAACACGCCGTATTTCGTCGTAAACGTACGCGAACTAGTTCGGCGACGTTAGTTTTCGGTTTTTAAGTACGTAGGCAGGACGTTAAATTATCGGCGCAGACTCGTTATCTAATCGAACGGTAGAGACGATACCGTTTCTTTTTCCTAAGCGTACATATATATATATATATTTCGTCTACGAATTTTTTTTTTTTTTTGAAGCGCGCGATCGCGTAAAAAATATCGCTCGACAGTAATATAATTGTTATCGACTCGAATAGACACGGTTACCTGAAAACGAAGACACGATGGCGGCTACGAGGAACGACAACACGACTGCAGGGCCGGCGATCGATTTCGCCACCGTCCCGGCCAATATGTAGACGCCGCACCCTAACGTCGCGCCGATGCCCAAAATGATCAAATCGAAGACGTTCAGCACGCGGTTCAACTTTTGTTTGCCGGCTTCGACGTCGTCGTCCGAACACGTTTTTTTTCTACACAGCGTTTCGTAAAACGTTTCTTCCTAAGGACACACGAGCACACGGTGCCGACAATACGATTCCATTCGATACACGTCGATCATGAAACAAACAAAGCTCAAAACGCTTTAGGAGCGTCCCTTAGGAGTAACAGAGTTAGCGCGCACAGGGCGGGGTGGTGGAATTGTCCGTTACGTTAAAATCACGAAAATAAACGACGATTGTTTAAAATAAATGGCGCGCGTGGTCAATTACGTCCCGTAGATATCGCAGAAATATTACGTACGTATCTGAGCTTCCGTTAAATGTCGAGCGATTAAAACGTACGAACGTTTGTCCAAAACGAAAGCGTTAAAAACTTTACGTTTTTAAGTTCAATTTCAATTACGTTTAAGCCGCGAAATTCGGGATAACGAATAAAGTGCTCGACCGGACGATATTGTCCACCGAAAACGTAGCTCGTGTCGAGGTGAGATCGGAAAATTGTTCGCGGACGAACCAACACGAATTATCATAAACACGGGTGGGATTCTCCCGTTCGGCGAGAATCCGAAATATCGCTTTCGAACGGAAACACACTAAACGTTATTCGCGTCATTCCGTCGCTCGGATCAATTACGAGCTTTTATATAAACGTTACATAATACAATTGCCGTAAGGTGGCCGTCGTCCTATTTTCGTTTGTCATTATCGTTTACTAAATTAAAAAAACGCTCGAAACACCGTCGTCGTGGGCGTTACATTTTCAAATTAGTGAACGTTCTAGGCAAACAGAAAGAAACAAAAAGTTTCGCTCGCGAAGTAGCCGCGTTAAATCGGTTTTCTTTCGAAAAACGCCGTTTTCGGAACAACGAAACGACATGATTAAAGAACCGACGAATTGTCGCAATAGCTTTCGATATTTTCGTCAACCGTTTTCGTTAAGCCACTTAATTCGCGTACGATTCGATAATTTATTATTATGTCGGAAAATTTCGTCATTTCTTCCCTTGAAGTGCCATAAATCGCTAAGCTCGCGATTTACGACCACTTGACAGGCCATACACACGGAAATGGGACACTTTTAGCGTATTATTATAACGCTCATTTCGTAATCCGTATAGTATTTTTAAACGCGAAATCGTTCGGTAAACGAAAACGACCGTCTAAAAATCGAAAACGACGAATCGTTAAGGTTGGTTTTGGAAAAGAATTCGGTTTTCGAAAGACGTCCTTTTCCAAATAAATACGACGGTAATGATACTCACGGAATACATGATTGACGTTGAATGCGGTTCGCACGGAACCACCGACGGGCGGTGTAAATAATGAACGGAGCGGGAAAACCGCCAAGGCCCGTACGGTAAAAGAGCCGCTTCGATTTTGGCGTGTTCCAGGCGTTCGACTGACGTGCCCAAGTGCGTCGCGCGCGAACGTTCGGCGTACGATTGCGGCGGCTATCGTCCCGATTAGTGAACTACGCGGCGGCGAAATTAATCTCGGGCAATAAAAGGACGGGCGTTTTATCTCGGCCTCGAGTACTACGCGCCGTACGAGTACAATCCGTTCGTTCGCCGGACGATTTTACGAAACGGGCGACGGCGATACGGAGCCGGTTGCGCACGCATGGAACGTTCACGCGGGCACGTTTTCTATTGCCGTTAAAAACGAAAAGTCCCGGAGGAAATTACCGCGAACGGCCGTCGTGTAGGTATCGGGAGAGTTCGTGATCGGTAGACGACGAGTGTTGTCCACCGGAACTTCGCGTTCAATACGACCGTTGGGACGGCGTTAAATATGGCGCGGTATTACCGAGTGTATCGTTTACGAACGTTTCTTCGGCCGATCGTTTAGCCGTTTACGCGCGGTCCTATACCCTTCGCGGCCGACGAATTTGGCGTACGGGAGGATTTTTTCATTTTTTTTTTTTGGAGGGGAGGTGTCGATTACCGCGAATGTATCTATGTTACCTACGGCACGTACCAAGCACGTCTCAATGCCGAGTATCGCATAGATATCCGTTGAACGTCGGGTGCGACGTAATACGCTCGTTATTCCGTCCAATCCGAAACATTTTCGGGAAAACCGCGAACGCTACTACGTTCGGGTGGGGCCGCCGGTTCGTAACGCCCGACTTCGGTCGCGTATTATTATATTCGAACCAGGGAACGACTTAGTTACTAGTAGCGGACACGGTCGGACGACAGGTTTCGGATTTGCGCGACGGAGGGGAAGGGAGGTGGTGTTTGGATCGTAAAACGAAGCGACGTTTTACGTTCGCGTTGGCCCAGCGGTATTTACGTATTTCGCGTACGGTCGGATCTCGTCCGAATCCGAACGTGCTTGAGAATTATCGCGCGTCGCAGTATATTTAGAGACGCGTATTTCCGTAGACGCAATAATAATAATTTATTAGTACGCCGTTTAGATACGTTTAACTACGACGCCGATTACGTTTGTCGGTGTTCGTACTACACACGGATAGCGTTCGACAGTCGTTTGTGGCAATAGCCAAAGAGCGCACACCACGTTAAAATTACGAGATACGTTAGAAGTTAAACGTAATCGTGTTTTTCGATTACGGGTAAAAATGGCTATTTCCGAATTTAAATCGCGAGAAAAACGATTTTTTTTTTTAACGTAAGTAACTCTTCCCTCCCCCAATCCCCAAACGAGACCCCACTGTCTACGTGTACAGACGGATAACGGCGAATTTCACGTCTATCCTCGGATTTATCGTTAAATGTCCGAACACAATTAACGGCCGACCTGTCCGACGTGTGTTCGTTCTCGTCGTCGTCCGGCGCTGACGTGTTTCGATCGTTTCAGTTTTCGTCTCGCCACATATACGCGCTCGGGTGGTTCCATGTAAACCGAAACGCCCGACGAGATATTGTGCCCCCCATGGTTCGTTCGTTTCAATCGCGTCGTCCAACGTTGGCCCGGAATACGACAACCGTAGGCCACTAGTCCGTTCGCGCGTTCGTAAGTCGAACCAGTTTCGACGTGAACCTCGACAATTGTCGAGGAATACCAAACCGGTCCCTTCCTCCCCATATTGACGACGTCCCGATCGAAAATGCGGAATCCCGCCGTACGTAACGTGTACACGTCGGATAACCACGTACACTTGTTTCCCGAGGCATTGAGGGGCAAGTCCCTTTACCCCGGCGCACCTTCTATTGGCACTACTCAAGGTGCGCCGTGGCGCTTGACCATAGTCATGGGTCGTCATAAGGACCACCAGCAGCAAATAACCACGTACACGGTATTCCCATGGCTTTGAGGGACGAGCCCCTTTACCCCGACGCACCTTCTATTAGCTATTCAAGGTGCGCCTTGGCACATGGCCCGGGTCGTCTTAGGGACCACCAGCACCGAAAAATAGTCATAGTAACTCGTACCATATGCTTGGAGCGGGACGACGGATGTCGTTTGGCACCCGGTCCTCCGCCGGTCGTGGTGGTTTTATGTTCCACTATCTCGAACCACCGCGTTCAGGCCGAAATAGGCGCCTCAACCAATGGCGGGGTACGGCGCGCCCGGGTACTAAGTCGGCGAAATTAATCGACGACGTTTGGGCCGTAGGGCTCCCCGCTTCCCGTGGCACCGACTAGGTTTATAAATGGTCGATATCGGTAGATCAAACCCGGGTCGCTTTAAAAGCTAGCCCCACCTGGAATTTTAGCCGCCACGCCTGGCTTTCGGCGGGCCTTTAATCTCCATAATCCAGGGATAAACCCAAAACTACGCTTACTAAAAGGTTTCAGTGTCCAATCCTTTCATTGCTCTCCTATCATTGCCAGCGTCCATAATCTATCTTCCGTAACCATACGTGCGTAAATCCACGCTAAATCCTAGCCCATTTCCGGGCTTCTTTTAATTACAATGCCCGTGTACGGTCCGTGCCCGGGGGCTCTCCGTCAATCCAATTTTCCAATATCCATAGTTTTGCCTTAAAGTCCTATGTATCAGTTGCTACCAACTTTCGTAAATCCAGAGGCCCGTATCTAGGCCTCTATGCTTGGTCCGTGTTGTTTTCACAATCATCTTTCGGGTACTTGCCCGTGAATTGGGCTCTTTTTCCCACGTAAATAGCTTAACGACCGCCGGACGTCCGTCCCGCGCCACAGAAACGCCATTGGTCGTTCATCAATTACTTACGCTTGGTCTGTGTTATTAATCCATACGTGGGCCTCCTTTTTTAATCCACGACTCTTTTTGGGTAACCGTGCCAGTTATCTGGGCGCTTTTCGCCTCGCTGTCCCCGAGCCTTTCTTCACAAAAACCTGGTCGATCGCAGTGAAGTGACAGGTAAGAGGCGACCAAACCCAAAACCGGACGTCCATAAGCAGTACTAACTACCGGAGGTCAGGGAATTCTCCGGTGTTTTCCCGCTCGTATCGCCGGGCGAAAATTTACCGTCGGCTCCGACCACGCCATGGTCGACTTTCGTTTGTTTTAAATTGGCTAGGCCCATTGAATGGGTTAAGCTCCTCGGTCCATGTTCGTAATCCTCATGTCCCATGGCCGGCCGATTAGGGCTTCTTAGTCAGGAGATCTCCAGGGAGATCTCCGATCAAGCCCCCCCCCACCTCGACAATGTGAGCCCTTTTTGGGGGGGGAGATAACCACGTACAGTGAGAAACTCTTATCGGAACGAACGAATATTCGTGCCAACTCCGTGACCAAATGCCCGAACTTTTACGCGTTTCGTCGCAACGGGCAAAGCCGACGCGGCTAACGAATGGCGCCGCTGTCGTACACATTTCGCGAAATTATCGGGTATTTTCCGTAAATTACTCGGACGAGTCTGTCGAAAATACTTATTTCGTTCGCATAAACGTCGCGCGACCGACGTCTTTGGTAAGACGGCGCTTTTTAACAATCGTCGTGACACTCTTGAAACGAAACGTCACCGGTGCCCGGACGCGTTATCGCGGGTAATTAAGCTCCGCGCCTATACGTATACGGGACATCGCCAAACTAGAGAAAGTTCAGCTCCAGCTAACGTCCGTCTCGTTCGCAAATTTTCGACTTCCGTGTAAGGCTTTCCAAACTATGTCGCGCTCCGTATATCCCGTTTACGAACAACCCTGCGGGCAATAATTAAACGTCGTGCAGCGCGATCCGTTAGACGCGTCGTTCGTTAAATGTAAATTGAACGCGGTCGCGTAAAACGAAATACAAATCGACGCGCGTCCCCGCCTAACGACCCGTAAACGGCGTCAATATACCGACCTACTGTAAGCCACGAGCCCGAATCGTATCCACGTTTTGATATTTAGTTCCGTCATCGAGTACAAATTAAGCACTATACTCACACACGGAACGAACGGCACCTGCAACGATACGTCGACGGTTAAACGTTTTTTTTTTCCGTTTTCGAAGAAGAAACGAACGGAAATGACGGAGCGCGAAAAACCGTTGATTACTATTATCGGATCGGGTGGAACCGTTTCACGATTAATTCGCTTACTTTGAACGATAGATTTTCGTTGGGTTGCGGGAGCCTGTGTAACGCGAACGCGGAAACGACCAATACTCCAGCCGAAATGTAGACGACCATCGTCAATGGAAACTTATAGGAGCCGCGGCAACATCCGATGTTCGCCATAGAAAGGCAAAACGCGAACGCGAAAATACCTAAAAGAGACCAACGAATAATTTACTAATAGAGCGATTCGAGTAAACGGCGTCCGCGCGAAACATTTGAATACGTATCATACGAATTCGGAGTAGAGCGTTTATAAAACGAGTAATCCGTCGGGTCGGAAGACGACAGTACGAATAAACGAGCAATACACGTTTTCGGGGAGACTATGACTAAGTCGCGGAATATTTTATCGAAATACGTAAAAAAGACGCCCAATCCTACGGGAAAAATTCTTAAGAAACGTTAATAATTTTGAAGATGGTTTCGATCCCGGTGCAACAAGTTGTTTTCGTTCCGTTGTTTCTCCCGTACTTACGCTAAAATCCTGGACGCAACGCGTTATTTTTGATATTATCGCGGCAGTCGATAGGGATTTTCGCTTTTAATTTTCATTTAAACTGCCAACAGCCGTCAGCGATATTGACGAACGAAAAACAATTCTAGGGAAAATCGCCCGTTCTCAAATACATTTGTCGACGATAGAAAATTGGTGCCGGGAATACCGTGACGCACGGATTGGCAAATGTCTTACACCTCCCCCTCACACTGGAAGACTCGGCCGACCGCGCGTACAGTGTTTCGGCGTTCGCGGCCGTTTACAATTTTCGGACGCTAGGAAACGTATACCCCACCCCGTCCCGTGTGTGTGTCCCTTCCGAAAATACGTCCGAGTCGACGACCGAAAAGATCCGTCGCGAGTTCGCCGCGGGCGCCGTATATTTCGCGTGTTCCGGTTCCGTAACGGTCCGTCAACGGGTAAGTTTACTCACTGGTGCCGCCGAGTCGTTCATGATCCGAAACTTTCGGCACGTAACTCGCGATTGATTGTCGAAGCCCTCGACACTACTTGATTGACGTCCCTGGAGGGACCGCCCGAACGACCGACACGCGTCGACTTTCGCCCGCGATCCTACAAGCGTGCCCTCGATACGTTCCCGAATGGACCGCGCAAATGTCGTCCACACGTACGGCGTGTGTCGTCGCGGCTAGTGGCGTACTGCGCACGAGAGACCGATCCACGTTAGGCAATCCGTGTATAGAAGTTCTCGAACATATATATATAAAAAAAAAACCGACAGTATCAACTCGTTCTTGTAAGTCACACGGCCGATAACGCAATTCAATTGTACCGATAAAAAAAACCGTGTACGAATTTCGCGTCGTAATCCGGGCGCGCGCACGTGACACCGTTCCGTTTACGAAAAGAAATCCGAACCGCCGACGAGCCCTCTACTCGGCCGACGTTGCCGTTTTCGGTCTGAATAGCCGCTACAAAGGAAATGAAAAACGAAAGCGCTGTATGGGACGAACGGTACGAGCACGGCGGCGAGGAAACGAAATATCGTCCGTAATATCACGCCGTACAAAAAGCCGAGTAGTAGTACGGGCCACTCGACGTTACGCGGTGTGCGCACAGAAAATAACGCCGTCCAAGGCCCGGCCGTTTCGTAAATGAATAGCGTTCGTAATTTTAGCGTAAATTTCGAACGCTTACGTCCGTATCCTCGCCAAAGCCGTTACGTACACGAAAGCGGCGTGGCAAACAGAAGGACGAAGGTGCCGTATTCGTACCGTCGTTCGGTGAACGGCGTGTTTCGTTTACTCGAATTGTCTAATCGTTTTTCTCGTCGAAAATTTTAAAAAATATCCCCGGACGTGTAATCGAATCGCGACGAAACGACCAAACCATGGCGATTCGACTCCGAATATTTACAGAAAAGGGTATTTCTGAACAAAACCGGGGGCCGAAATTTCGAAAATCGTTTTGAAAACACGCACAAAACGCCGTTGCTGAAGAACTACTGGCGCGCGGCTATTTTCGAATTGTCTAGAAATATATAGACATTTCGTACACGCTTCGCGCAGATAGTTAAACGTACTCGAAACCGATACGATTTATCAGGTTTAAAAGTTCGAAGCGCCTTTGTCGGCGGGTCGGCACGTTCCTCCATAAAAAAAAACCGAAACGTTTCGCGAACGTTCGTGGTCGTAGTAATTTGGTACGTCCCGCGACATTGCGTTCGTTAGTGACGGTGGCCGTTACGCGCACTGGAATCACTTCGTAAACGTCGTGGCCGACGCTATCGATTTGTCTCGCACCGTCGGTAAAGCTCCCTCCTCCCCCACAAATTGAAAAATCTTAACCACGAGGCCGACGGTACAGTACACGAGTACCCGACACGTACTCGGGTGGCAATCCGTATTTTCGGTTATAGACGCCGCAAAAATGGTACGATGCCGTCTCGTGCCTTCGTCAGACGTTGCCCGCTTTTCGTGCGTCCCGCAGTGGGAAAAACCGATCGATTTATACAAACGCGTCGACGTCGTCCGATCATCCATTTTGTTCGATAACGGCTAAAAATGCTCGGTTATCCGTTAACGCCGAGGCGCGTTCGATTTTTCGATATTTTCGACATTCGTCGGCTCCGGAGTGTGTCGAACTATTTCGACCATCGGTTACTTTTAGACGACGCGAAACCGGCCGAAGTATCGACGAAACTACCGACCGACAGTTCGCGCGTTCGGTTTTTGAAACTAAAGAACCGAAACTACGGTGCACGACTGAAATGGACGTCGTCAACCACGGCGGCCGATATCGTGGACTATTTTCCTCGTCCGTGCCGAAAATAACAATAAATCGTCCGGGCTAATCTTGGCGTACTCGACGCTCGCGCACGCGTAATACTTTACGTACGCGCCGGAAACTACGCGGTACGTGTAGTTGACGCGCCGCAAATTCGACGGAAATATAGAAAAACGCGTTCCCGTGGCTGGAAATCCGATTTCGTCGAAAACTCGACCTCCGCGCGTTGGCTATTATATTTATTACGCGTTTTGGCGATTCGAAAATACGCGGAACGTTGGACGTTTCGTTTTATTTTATGTACACGTTCTACGGCGTAAACGCCGCTAGTACGGATCCCGCGTAAACGGTCGTCGGCTATCAACGGGCGTTCTATTCCGTTTTGGTTCGCCGGAAATAAGCGTAACGAAAAACTCCAGCCCGACCACCGATAACGTTCCCGAAACGCGGTTTGCCGTAGATATATATTACGTTTTCCGCGTACTGTTCGACGGGATCATCAGCCCGGTTAATCGAACGGCGCGGTTTCTATACGAACGTTTTTACGACTATCCGCGGATTAGCGACGGACGAAAATTACGTGAGAAACGTGGGCGCATCGTGTTCGTACAACGTTCTTCGGTATCCGAACCACGAGTACCCGAGATTATCGCGAATAATAGCGCAAAACCGGCGAATTCGCCGATAACGAACCGCGTTTTAACATATATATATATATCGAAAAACGTACTCGACACAATGCCGTCGTTTCGCATTTCGATACGAATGACGAGACGTGTTTCTCGGTGTACATTTGTTCGAAGATGAAACACACACCTCGTCGCGAACGAATTGTTCGACGTCGTTCCGTTCGAACGTCTCGGTACACTTTCGAAAATCGATCACGGGAACGATAGCGTTTTGGACGCCCAACACGTTCGGCGAACGACAACGACGGATAAACTATTCGAAAACTCCGGGAGGGGGGACGCTCTTTACCTCGTTCGATTACGGTGCTAATCTAATCGACAACCTATTCGTTTATTCTTTTTGAACTGGTTCGACAGCACTTAAACGACTATTCTTACGAACGCGTACGGCGTACCGTCGACGTTAATCCGCGGCGTCGATTGCGAGTTGGGCGGAGTTCGAAAATCCGGCGACGAAAATTTCAGAAATATTACGCGAAAAGTACAAAACATTTATTTTCCAAATGGAACAAGCGCAAAAGTGCGCGCCATACAAAATGTGTACGTTAAGTTCGGCGAAAAGTGTACGTTTGTTTACAACCGACGGTGTGGGACACTCACGTTGTCGTGACAATGGGACGGCATTCGCAAACGGCCAGACTTGGAATTCCGACCCTAACTTAAGTGTAACCAGGAAGGATGGTGGAAGGCGATGAAAACAAATCGCCGACCACAAACACGATTGTAGAGTGTGCATTCCCTCCACTCGCCCGTATATCATCGCGTTTGTTGTCGTACGTTTTTACGGCGCTTTTCCGTGCAAATAAACGGTGGCACGTTCGTTGTCCGAAGCAACGCCGTTTATGGCTTTCCGGCCAACGAGCGCACAGTGCCAACGAGAAAACAAAGGGGGAAGGACGGAAAGTTACGACGGCGCCTGTGTTTGACACAATATCGACGCCAGCGATATAGGCGAAGAATTTAGGTGTATTCGTTACTAAACGTGTTTCCCTTTTGGTCGGTATAATAAATGCCGAAATAATCCGCTGGGGTTCGGTCGAACGTGCACCGGTCGTCGGCGCGTGTGTAAAAAAAATACGTCGATTACGCGTAATAAAATAAAATACGCGTAACAACGCCGTGTCGAAAGCCCGTGTATGTAACACGGGTCCGTTTTTTTCCACAATAGACGAGTACGAGGCGTATACGACACATACTCGTCGCAGTCGGACGACGAAATCTGGGGGAAAGCACGTTTTGTACGTTTTTATGGACGTGAAAAACGTTACGGCAACGTATTCGAAAGTGGTGGCCACCGCGACTGACGAGGCCTAGACCCCGCGTAGTCCTTCACCAACGAACGTCGGAATCACGTTCGTTCCCGGGCCAACGTGTGACAAAAACCGACAACGAACCGTCGACCGGAATCGTTGTCGTCATGGTTGTTCGAATTGTCCGCCTGGATTTCGTTACCTTACAATCACGTCGACTCTGTAAAGTAACTCGTATCGAGACACGATCATTCTCTCCGTTACTAAATGTTCTAAACGTTTTCGACAATTGCCCGGGAGATAATATTGTTTCACGGACGTAATCGGTCCCTATCCGCGCCATTAACACAAACCCGTCGTTAGTAAACAA